>JAKSZT010054502.1:1383521-1399563 GCA_026826555.1 Tolypeutes matacus | reverse complement strand
CTATCTATCTATCTATCTATCTATCTATCTATCTATCTATCTATCTATCTAGTCCATGGCTTACATTTGGTGTATTTTTCCAAAAACCACCCTATTATTAACTCTATGTAGTAGTATTTTATATTTGTTATAGTTGATGAGAGAACACTGTCATATTTGTTCTATTAACCACAGCCCATCATCCACCACATGGTTCACTGTGTTATACAGTCCCATACCTTGTACATGCCAAAGTGTACACTCAGTGGCTCTCACTTTCGTCATAGAGTTGTGCTGTCATGTTCTCAGTCAATATTAGAATGTTTTCCTTACTCAAATACAAAAACATCACATACCCCTATATAACCTCCTATTATTGATGCTTAGCATTGATGTAGTACCCCTTCTGTCATTGATGCAAAAATATTACAATACTACTGTTAACTCTAGACTATACATTACATTACATTAATTGTATTTTCCTATGTATTAATGTATTATTAACACCTTGTAATACATTTGCTCTAGTTCATAGAAGAACATTCTAGTTCTAGTTCATAGAACAACCTTTGTTTTTCCACTTATCATTTAATGGACACTTTGGTTTGTTTCCATATTTTAGCTACTGTGGATAATACTGCTATGAATATTGGTGTGCAAATTTCAATTCATGTCCTTGTTTTCAGTTCTTCTGAATATATTCCTAGTAATGGGATTGCTCGATCATAGGGTAATTCTACATTTAGTTTCTTGAGGAACTGCCAAACTGTCTTCCACAGATGCTGCACCATTCTACATTCCCCCCAACAGTTAAGGAGTGTTCCTGTTTCTTCACATCCTCTCCAGCACTTGTAATTTTCTGTTTTTTAGAAAAATAATGGCCATTCTATAAGATGTGAAATTATATTTCATTGTGGTTTTGATCTGCATTTCCTTAATAGTTAATGATGTTGAACATTTTTTCATGTACTTTTTGAGCATTTGTATTTCCTCTTTGGAGAAATGTTTATTCAAGTCTTTTGACAATTTTTAATTGGGTTGCTTGTCTTTTTATCATTGGGTTGTATGATCCTTTATATAACATGCATATTAAACCCATATTGGATATCTGATTTCCAAATATTTTCTCCCATTGTGTAGGTTGCTTTTTCATCTTTTTGACAAAGTACTATTTGACACACAAAAGTGTTTAAGTTTGAGGAAGTCCCATTTATCTATTTTTTTATTGCTCATGCTTTCAGTGTAAGGTTTAAGAAACCACCGACTACCACAAGATATTGAAGCTGTTTCCCTACATTTTCTCACAGGAGTTTTATGGTTTTAGAATTTATATTTAGATCTTTCATGCATTTTGATTTAATTTTCATATAAGTTGTGAGATAGGGGTCCTCTTTCTTTCTTTTGGAGATGGATATCCAGTTCTTTCAGCACCATCTATTGAATAGACTGTTCTGGCCCAGCTGAGTGGGCTTGACAGCCTTGTCAAAAATCACTTTGACATAAATTTCAGGATCTATTTCTTTTTTTTTTAAATTTATTTATTTTTTATTGTGGGTAAAAATCAACATTTTCACAATACATACTAATATTTGTAAAATGATATATAAATATATATGCATATATGTGCATTTGCTTACAAAAATGTTATTTATATATATATAAATATATTTTAAGAGGTGCTTAGATTACCTAAAATATTACATGGAACCCACTGGGATTCCCATGTTGCCCACCAACACTCAATTCTATTTGATTGGTGAACATATCTATCTTTGTGTTAGTACTGTGCTGTTTTTTTTTTCTTACCACTGTAATTACATAATATGCTTTAAAGTCAGGAAGATCCTCCAACTTCCTTCTTCCTTTTACAGATATTTTTGGCTATTCAGAACCTCTTAGCCTTCAAAATAAATTTGATAATTGGCCTTTGCAATTCTGTAAACAAGGCTGTTGGAAGTTTTATTGAGATTGTGTTGAATCTGTAGATAAATTTGGGTAGAATTGACATCTTAAATGATATTTAATCTTCCAGTCCATGAACATGGGATGTCTTTCTATTTATTTAGTTCTTATCTGGTTTCTTTTAGCAATATTTTTAAATTTTCTTAATACAAGTCCTTTATGTCCTTGGTAAGGTTTATTCCTAAATATTTAATTCTTTTAGTCTCTAGTGTAAATAGAATTTATTTCCTGACCTCCTTCTCAGATTTCTCATCAGTACTGTATAGAAACACTACTAATTTTTGCATATGAATCTTATGTGCTGGAACTTTGCAGTTCTATTCTATTAGGTGTAGTAGCTTCATTGTGGATTTTATGAGATTTTCTAGATATAGGATCCTGTTGCCACCAAATGGTGAAACTTTTACTTCTTCCCTTCCTATTTAGATGCATTTTATTCTTTTCATTGCTTAATTGCTCTAGCTAGAACTTCTATCACAATTTTAAATAACAGTGGTAATAGTGGGTATCCTTGTCTTGCTTCTGATCTCATGAGAAACCTTTCAGTCTCCATTGAGTACAATGTTAACTGTGGGTTTTTCATATATTCACTTTATCATATTGATAAAATTTCCTTCTATTCCTATCAGAGAATTTTCATCAAAAAGTGATCTTGATTTTGTCAAATACCTTTTCTGTGTCAGTCAAGATGATCATGTGATTATCTTCCTCAATATATTAATGTGATGTATTACATTGATTGATTTTCTTGTGTTGAACCAATCTTGCATACCTTGGAAAAATCGACTGGATTATGATACCTAATTCTTTTAATGTTTTGTTGAATTAGATTGGCAAGTATTTTGTTGATGATTTTTGCATCTATATTCATTAGAGAAATTGGTCTATAACTTTCTATTTTCATATTATCTTTATCTGTCTTGAGTATTAGGTTGAGGTTGACTTCATAGAATCAGTTTGGTAGTATTTCCACCTCTTCTATTTTTTGGGAGAATTTGAGCAACATTGGTATTAATTACACCAATTGAGTGATTGGTAGAATTCACCTGTGAAGCCATCTGGTCTTGGGCTTTTCATCTTTGGGAGGTTTTTGATGACTGTTTCAATCTCCTTACTTGTTATTCGTTTGTTGAGGTCTTCTATTTCTTCTAGTGTCAGTGTAGGTTGTACATGTATTTCTAGGAATTTGTTCCTTTCATCTACATTGTCTAGTTTGTTGGTGTACATTTGTTCATAGTATCCTCTTATGATCTCTTTTATTTCTGTTGTGTTAGTGTCAATATCACCATATTCATTCCTGATTTTATTTATTTGTATTTTCTCTCTTTTTTCTTTGTCAGTCTGGCTAAGGGTTTGTCAATTTTGTTGATCTTTTCCAAAGAACCAACTTTTGGTTTTGTTGATTCTATTCTTTTTATTGTTCTCATTTTCATTTATTTTTGCTCTAATCTTTGTTATTTCTTTCCTTCTGCTTAGTTTGGATTAGTTTGTTGTTCTTTTTCTAGTTCCTGCAGTGTTCAGTTAGATCTCTGATTTTTAGCTCTTTCTTCTTTTTTAATTTAAGCATTGAAGGGTATAAATTTCCCTCTCACCACTGCCTTCGCTGCATCCCATAGGTTATTAGTTATTTCTTCTATTGTGATTTCTTCTTTGATTGACTAATTCTTTAAAAATGTGTTGTTTAATCTCCATATAATTGTGAGTTTTTCCTTTCTCCACCTGTTGTTTATTTTCAGCTTTATTCCATTATGATCAGAAATAGTGCTTAGCAAAATTTAAATATTTTTAAATTTATCCAGACTTGTTTTGTGATCTTACATATGGTCTATCTTGGAGAAAGTTCCATGAGCACTTGAGAAGAATGTATATTCTGCTGTTTTGGGGTACAATGTTCTGTATAAGTCTTTGATGTCTAGCCCATTTATCGTGATATTCAAGTTCTCTGTCTTTGACCCTTGTCCAGCTGTTCTATCAAAAGATGAGAGATTTCTATTGAAGTTTCTAAATATTATTGTTTATACATCTATTTCTTTCTTCAGTTTGCAAGGGTGTGCCTCATATATTTTGGGATACACTGGTTATGTGTATAAATATTTTTTATACTTATTTCTTCTTGGTAAATTGCTCCTTTTATTAATTTACAATGTGCTTCTTCTTCTTTTATAGAAGTTATTTATTTAAAGTCTATTTTGTCCAACATTAATACAGCTACTCCAGCTCTTTTTTATTACAATTTGCATGGAGTATCTTTTTCAAACTTTTATATTTCAGTCTATTTATTTCACTTGTGTGTAAGGTATGAGTCTCTTAAAGACAGCATATAGATGGCTGGTAATTTTTATCCATTATGCCATTCTATTGTTGGACTCTGTTGTCCTTCTGGATATTGATATCTACGTCTTTCATAATGGTAGGGTAATTTTCTGTCATTATTTTCAAATATTTTTTCTGCCCCTTTTCTTTTCTGTTCTCCACGTGGGACACATATAATGTGTATCTTTGTGCATTTCACATTGTCATACAATTCCCTGAGACCCTTTTCCCTTTTTTCCATTCTTTTCTTTTTCTTTTCTGTCTTTTCAAATTCAGATGTTCTGTCCTCCAACTCACTTATTCTGTCCTCAGCCAATTCAACTCTGCTATTATATGCCTCCTATATATATATATATATATATATATATATATATATATATTGCTTACAAAAATGTTATATATATATATACACATATATTTTAAGAGGTGCTTAGATTACCCAACATATTACACAGAACCCACTGGGATTCCCATGTTGCCCACCTCCCACACCTCCCACCATATCCCACACAAACATCTCCCACAAGTGTGGCCCACCACCCTCAATGAACTTACACATCCTGGAGCCTTGCCACCAACCATAGACCACAGTTCACACCGTAGACCACACTCTCTCCCACTCAGTTCTGAGTGGTGTGTGCTGATTTAAAATGGCCTACATCCGTTGCCACAGCGGTACTCAGGACAACCTCTAACTCCCAAAGAAGCCCCTGTATTTCAACTGCTCATCCCCTCCCTACCCCAAAAGTGTCAAGTGGCCACTGGCTCCACCTCATTGTTATAATTTCTTGCATTGCTAGAATCACCATATGTGAACAAGAGAATACCATCAAGTCCACTCTAGACCATAGTTCTTCCCCCAATCCTGAGGGGACTGGGATGGTGATGTCCAATTCTTCATTGTGCTAAACTAGTGTCTTAAGTTTCTTACTCTTTCTAGCCATTTCATTGACTTTATTAAGGAGGCTTGTTTGGATATCAGTGAAAAGTTTTCTCAATTCCTGTGTTTTGTCTCAAGGTTTAATTTGTACCTTTGTCTGAACCATATTTTCCTGTTTCTTAGTATGGCTTGTAATTTTTTGCTGGAGTCTTGGCATCTGATTTTTTAATGTGTTTATTCTTTACTCACTTTCTCTCTTTAGCTTATGGTTTTCTTATTGGTTGTTTTTTTTTTTTTTTTTTTTGCTGATATTTCCTCTGTTCCTCCTCTTTGAATGTTAGTCTGTTCTATTTTGTTTTTTATTTGCCTCTGTATATTTTAAATACTCTTTCTGTCTTCTCTTACTGCTATTTCCTGGAGGGCTAATTTTGGTAGGAGACCCAAGATGGTGAAAGAGTAGGAATCTCTAACAATCAGATCATTACATAGGGCAACTAATATTCAACAAAGAACTCTCTGGATCAACTGTTTGGGGGCTTCTGGAGAAAACACAGTATACCATCCAGAGAGGAGTAGGAAGAGGAGACTAACAAACTGCACTGAAAATTCATGAGTAGATTCCTCCACAATGCAGAGGCAGTTACCCATCTCCCACTGGTGAGGCAGGGTGCCTCTAGACCCACTCCCCACTTGGAAGCAGAAGCTTTCTTTCCCAAAAGCAGGGTAGGGGAAGTGGGCTGGCACCAGCTACAACTGTTGATTGTCAAATTTGTCTTGATGGATTCAATAGTGGGCACAGCTGAGGTTTAAACCTGCCCAAGCCACAAAGTAGCCAGCAGCATTTGTGCTGTTTAAACCCCTGTCTGAGAGTGGTAGTCGGGGTGACTGAAAAACCTACTGGTCCCCTGGGGCAGTAGGGATCAGATATAGTCCACCAGGTTTGGAAAGTCACTGCTTAGGTCCCCACATCCAGCAGGAAAAGAAATTGGGTGGAGTTTGAACAATTTCTTAGGGCAGAGCAGGCAGACTTACACTGAGCCCCAATGGCCCCTGGAAGGTGGGGAAGCATGCACTATCTTGTGAGCAGTATGGGAAGATTCACTCAATCCACTTTGAAGGGCTTCTGCACACTGGCCCCAACGTGTCCCTGGATGGAGAGGAAGTATGCACTCTAGCAGGCAGTGTGGGCAGATTCCCACTGCCCACCTTGAAGAGCTGCTTTACAGTGTGTCCCAAGCCACCCCTGGATGGAAAGGAAGTGCACACTCTCTAGCAGGCTGATTCATCCCTTCCACCTTGATCAGTTGCTGGACACTCATCACTAAGATGCCCCAGGAAGGAGAGGGATATCTGATCACTCTCTCAAGACAGTGCAGGCAGTGTCACCTCACCCACCTTGGGGTGGGGGGCGATCCCAGCACAGGGGATGGCAATTGAGCAGAGAACTAAAATGGCCAACTGAGTTTCTTACAATGGTGGTAAATACATAAAATGGGGAAAGAATAGTCTTTAGCCAATGATGCTAGGAAATTGGCTATCCACAAGCAAAACAATGAATTTAGATAACTACCTCACACCATGCACAAAAATGAATTCAAAGTGGATCAAGGACATAAATATAATAAATAAAATTTGAAAACCCTTAAAAGAAAACTTAGGGAAAATCTTCATGACCTGATGATTTGACAATGTATTTAAAATCATAAACAACAAAAGAAAAAAATAAATTAGACTTAGAGTTTTGTGAAGATGGTTTTAGAGTAGGCAGGCAAGGCTAAACTTTTTCACAAAAACAATGGAGAAAGAGCAAAAAGCTGCCTGAAGGTCCTGCTTTGGGTGTCAGCAGACAAGGACAGTGCTGCACAATCCCCAGGAGGGTGAGGAACAGAGAAAAAAAGAATCCAAAATGACAACCTTGAGTTACTAAGCCATCACAGGGATTGGGAATGGCACCCATCCCCCATCCTCAAGACATTAAGCCTGGATAAAATTCTTGGCAAACTGCAGCCAATTGATAGGGGAACAGATGTCTACTACCCTGAGAAGAAGTAGGGTGCAGCAGAGAGCAGAGAGTTGTTTCTTTTCAGTGAATTTAACCAGCAGAGTCTGCTTTGAATCTTGACTCTGGCCAAACAAGAATTATGAGCAAGTGGAGGTAGATAGAGACACCTCCTTAGAAAGAGTTGCTGACGCATGTCATCTGCTGACCATCCAGGAAACTGCAAGAAGAAAAACCACTTTTATCTCTCTCTTGTCCCAAAACCCTGGGAGAACATCTGTGCCCCATTAGTGAGTCCCTGGCTTGATTTTGATAACTTAAGCTGTGCAATTTTACAGACTCAGAATAAATTGAACCAGAAATGAAAAAAGATCTATGAAAAAATACACTAGGCAAAAGAAAGAATTTGACCATCAGAATAAATTCACCAACATATTCAGATGCATACACATTAGCAAAAATTTACAAGCCATACTCAAATACAGGAAGAGATGGTCCAGGAAAAGGAACAAACCAAATATTCTGATGAGATACAAGATTTAAGACAACTAGTCAATGATAATCTCACAAATCTCCTACATTAATTTTAGGAGTTGAAGGAAAATATGACTAAAGAGATAAAAGATATTAAGACAGCAGATTTGAATTTATCAAAGACAGAATTAGTGATATCTAGGACAGAACATCTGAATTTGAAAAAAACAGGGGAACAGAAAGAGAAAAGCATGGAAAATGGTCTCAGGGAATTGAATGACAGCACAGAACACAGAAACATGCATTATGGGTATCCCAGAAGGGGAAAAGGATGAAGAGGGGCAGAATGAATATTTGAGAAAATAATAATTGAAAATTGCCCATCCCTTATAAAGACATAAATATTAAAATCCAAGAAGGACAGCACACCCCAAACAGAATATATCCAAATAGACCTATTCTGTGACACCTTTTATTCACAATGACCAATATCAGAAATAAAGAGAGGATTCTGAAAGCAGCAAGAAAATAGCAATGCATAATATATAAGGAAACCTCAATAATCTTTAAGTGCCAATCTCTCATCAGAAACTGCAGATGAGAATAAAGTTGGAGGACTCTCACTTCTTGACTTCAAACCCTATTACTTAGCTACAGTGTTGAAAAACAGCATGGTAGTGGCATAAATATAGACATATTAACCAAAGAAATCATATCAAGAACTCAGAAATAGACTCTCACATCTATGGTCAAGTGATTTTTGACAACACTGTTAAGCCCACCCAGCTGGGCCAGAACAGTCTGTTCAAAAATGGTACTGGAAGAACTGGATAGCCATATACAAAAGAAAGAAAGAAGACCCCTAACTCACATCTTAGTCAAAAATTAACTCAAAATGTATCAAAGACCTAAATATAAAAGCCACAACCATAAAACTCCTAGATAAAAATGTAGGAAAACGTCTTCAAGATCTTGTGATAGGTGTTAGTTTCTTAAACCTTGCACCCAAAGTACAAGCAATGAAAGAAAAAAAATGGATAAATGAAACCTCTTCAAATTAAACACTTTTATATTTCAATAGATTTTGTCAGGAAAGTAAAAAGGCAGCCTACTCAATGGGAGAAAATATTTGGAAAACCAATATCTGATAAGAGGTTTCTATCCATGTTATATAAAGAGATCATGCAACTCAATGATAAAAAGTCAAGCAACATGTTAAAAAGTGGGCAAAAAATTGAACATAAATTTTTCCCAGGAAGAAGTACAAATGGCCCCAAAGCAGATGAAAAGATGCTCAATATCACCAGTTATTAAGGAAATGCAGTTCAAAACTAAAATGAAATACCATTTCATACTTTATAAGAATGGCCATTATTTACAAAACCAAAAACTTCCAGTGCTGAAGAAGATGTGGAGAAACAGGAACACCAATATTCATAGCAGCATTATTCACCATTGCTCAAACACAGAAACAGCCAAAATGTCCATCAACCATTGAATGGATAAACAAAATGTGTTATATACATAAAATGGAACACTATTCAGCTGTATGAAGAAATGAAATTTGGATGCATATGGCAACATGGATGAATCTTGAGGGCATTATATTGAATGAAATAAGCCAGACACAAGACAAATATTGTATATTCTCACTAATATGAACCCAATACAAGAGTAAACTCATGGAATTAATATCCAGATTATAGGTTACTAGGGGATAGAATCTGATTTGAGAAGGGAAAGCTGATGGTGAATGTGTGTGGAATGTTTAATAAGGAAGACTGTAAATGTGGGGAAATGATTAGAGTTGATAATAACTCATTATAGTGAGTATAGTCAACACTGTTGTTTTATAAATGTGATTGTGGTTGAAATGGATAGTCTAGGGAGGTTAATGTCAATTGAAAGAAAGCTAAAGGATAATCAAGGGACTGTATAACAGTGATTTTGGAAGTGGATGATGATTGTGGTTAGTTGTACATATGCAAGAATGTTCTTCTATTACAAGGTGCTAAGAGTATGGAAATACACTGGAAAATACAACTATTGTATCATATAGACTATCATTAACAGTAATATTTTAATATTTTTACTGCAATGGCCAAGAAGGTACTATGTCAATGCCAAGTGTCAATAATGGGAGAGGGGTATAAAAGGGTATGGAATCTTTCCTTTTTGGATTAATGAAAATGGTTTGAAATGGACTGAGCTGATGACAACAACTCTGTGATGAAACTGAGAGCCACTGAATGTACACTATGTATGGATTGAACAAGGCAGGGGACTGTATAACATAGAGAACCTGAGGTGAATGATGGACTGTGGTAAAGGGTACAAATATGAGAATACTTTCCCATGAACTATAAAAAATATGCAGTTTTAATACATGGTTATAATTATAAGAGGATTTGTGGGAAAAACTCACCAAATATAATCTATGGAGTATAGATAGCAGTAATATAATGATGATGTTCATTCATCATTTGTAACAAATGTGTCACAACATATAAGGTGGTGTTGGGGCGATGTATGGGAATCCTGTATGGAATGCATAATTGTTTGGTTAATACACAACTTCTCAAATAAAAAAAAAAATTAAAAAAAACTATATTGGACTTCATCAATATTAAATCTTTTGTGCATCAAAGGAGATTATCAAGAAAGTGGAGAAAATAGTTGCAAACTATATATCGAATAAGACTTAATATCTAGAATATATTAAAAGGATTTACAAGGGAACAACAAAAAGGCAAAAAAAAAAAAAAAACAATGAAAAATTAGGCAAGGGACTTCTATAGATATTTTCCAAAGAACATATACAATACACATGTAGCTATTACAGAAATGCATATCAAAGCCACAATCAGATACCACTTCACACCCCCAGGGATGGCTATTAATACAAAAACAGAAAATAACAAGTACTGGAGAAGAGGCAGAGAAACTGGAACTCTTATGTATTGTTGCAGGGAATATAAAACAGTGCATCCACTTTGGAAAGCAATATGATAGTTCCTCCAAAATTTAAATATAGAATTACCATGTCACCTGGCAATTCCACTTCTTGGTACATGTCCAAAGAAAATGAGAATAAAGTCTGAAACAGATACTTACACAACAGCACTTATAGCAGCATTATCCACAATAGGCAAAAGGTGGAAGCAACCCAAGTGTCTATCAACAAATGAATGGATAAACATATACACAATGGAATATTTTTAGGCCATATGAAACAATGAAGTTATAATACATGCTGCAACATGGAAGAATCTTGAAAACATTATGTTCAGTGAAATAAGTAAGGCACATAAAGACAAATATTGTGTGACATCACTAATAAGAGATGATTAGACATAGCAAACTTGCAGAGGTAGAAAGTAGAATAGGGAATAGTGTTTGGAAAAGAGAAATAAAAGAACAATATAATAATGATAAACATAGACAGAATCCATTGTCATGTAGGATCCACAAATGTGTTAAGTGACTGCTTGTTGAAACATTCCCAGGCTAATAATGCTTAGGACTTCAGCTGTCAGGCCTGTCATGTCACAAATATCAAACATCTTCAAGGTAATACGTGTGTATTAAGTGACTCAGACTCACTGTCTTTAGGAAATTAATATTGTAGTATTAGTATTATTAGTTTTGGCAGGAATAGCATAATGTAAGAAAGGCTATTGTTCTCATGTATTTCATATAATATCGATGCCAGATAACATTGATTCTACCCAACATCTTGAAAAAATGTTTGATATAGGCTTTTTTACTTGCTTGAATAATCATTATACTTGGAGATGTGTTAATTTTACCATTATCACAGAAAAAAAGAACCAGTTCTGACCTGTTCATTCAGTCCCAAACATAAACATACAGGTGTATGTTCAACTCCAAAATGCTGTAAATAAACTTCATGGATTTAAGGGAACCAGTATTCCTGCTACTACAAGGCATGTTTATAGCACTCCTCATATTATTTTTCTGTAATTAAGAAATATCACATAGTTTATGTATCTTTCTTTCCTTGAAATAACCCATGATTTTCTTTGTATCATTTCTCAAGTTTAAAAAATTTATTTTCCTTGTCTGTTCTTAATTTAGTTAAAATTATACCTAGTAATTTCCAAAGTTGGCCCCCTCCACTTAGTGGCCTGCAGGTCTAAAGTTATTAGAGTGGAATACCAAGCACACTTGAAGGTTAGTGAAATCAGATAAATCAGCAGGTGCAATGAGAAACTGGGCAGAATGATCAGGGCAGATCACAGGCAAAAAGGAAAAGAAAACCATTATGGATAATTAGTTCATCAAAAGCTTGGGAATTATGGCTGAGATGGAAATGAAACTGTCCCACGTAATCTTCAGTTAGGTAATAGGATGAGGAGCAGAGCCCATTGGTTTCCTTTGTATTGAAAGCAGTCTTTATAAAACGTCAAATAATTCTTAGACGTGTAAACTCTATGGTTCAGTATTGTTCAACATTTTTACATGAGATTCTGCCCTGGACAGAAGAGGCTAAGATGGACCCAATGAAGATCTCATGAAAATCCTGACCCAAATGACATCATAAATTTGAAAGAGCTGCTGTTCACTATTCTCCATGTTAATCTAGCCCTGTAACTATTGCAGGGTAGACTAAATGTGGAAAAGTAGATATAATAAAGATATTTTTCACTATGAGAGAAATCGTTTCAACTAAAAGCAGTCATTTCAAATGAAAAAATATTCATGGTTATGATATTACTGACTTTTATATATGTTTTAAGATGCCAATTTTTATGTTTTGCTTTATTCATTTACATTTAGGAAATGTCTGTGTCTGACTTAAAGAAGAGCACAGGAACTGCACCATAAAATGGGCTAGAATTTTTACTTCCCATTACATCTTATTTATTTCTTGGTCTCTTTCAGTTCTAAGATGATAATAGGAGCTATTATTCTGGACTCTATTTTAAGATCAGTCTATAGTTTCACTGGGCTTAGAGTCCTACTGTTATTATTGCTCCTTAAATATTATTCTATGTCATATTCTAATAATTCAGTATGGAATGTATTAAAAGTAAACTCAAAAAAAAATAGTCAAGGTTTAAAGAAAGGAACAATTAGTGAAATTCTAAAATTTGCTAAAGATATTTGGTAAAAATTAATACCAGACAAAAATCCAGAGATCTCAAAATATGGTAAGAAAAATTATCATTTTAATCAGGTTATTTGGTTAAATTCACCTATGAATTTTAAATGTTCATTGCTATCTTTTACGTATCAACTTTGTCAAATTTAATGTTTGCAGATGTATGTGTGTTTATGTGTGTGTGCGTTTTGCAAAATTAATCAGCAAATGTTATTTTCCCCCAGAATCCAGTTGCACTTACTTGATATTCAGGTTTATACAATTTTTAAGCCCCTGAAATATTTTTCAATATACCTATAGCTCTGATATATTTTTTCCATTATCAAGTAGGCAGAAGGACGTTGTAGAAAAAACACAAATTTTTGCAGTCAGAAAATCAGTATTCAAATCCTCTGTTTCAATGATAGTTTTTGTGATCTCAAGCCAGTTATTTAATGTCATGAGAGTTCAGTTTCCTCATCCATAAAATGAGGGAATTAATAACTGCTTCCTGCATGAAACACCAAACATAGTGCCTGAAATAGAACAGCTGCTCTATACATATTAGTCCTCTATTTAGTAGAGTTGGCCATTTTTAGAAGCAGAGCATCTGGTCATGGTGTGGCATGGTTTGAAGGACTCAGTGATAATCATCCCTTAAATATTTCTTCCATGAGTATAACTGTAGTGCTTAAAATTTACATATTATTTACATATGTAAATATAAGTTATCTAAGGTTTATTTAAAAATGAATATTATGTCAACTGGGATAAAACATGTGAAGTCATTATCAGATAATAAAAGTTAAGCTGATTGAAAATTTTCTCTGTTTCCTAAAACCTGGCTACTCAAAGTGTGGTTCCTAAATCAGCAGGAATGGACATCACCTGGAAGCTTTTTAGAAATAAATACTCTCAGGCCCCACCTACTGAATGAGAATCTGCATTTATCAAGATGCCACCTGATTCATATGCTAATGAAGGTTTTGAGAAACATTTAGCTAAATTACTCCTGAAGGAATGGGCTACCTTTTGACTTGGGAAAGTGGTTCAATTCCAGACAGGAAAGATGATTATCATAGTAAAGGACCTTGTACATTCAAATGACAGCAGGGAGACAAACAGTCTAAGGAGAGGAGACAGAAGGTAGGTTCCAGATGGGAAGACCAATCTATTTCCCAATCCTTAAGGATAAGTAACTTTAATGACAAAGAGAATTGGTATTCTGAAAAAGAAAAAGAAGAAAAATGGAGAGAGCTATTTAGCTTCAATGCTATGGGGACTATTTTTCATTTTAATTTAATTCTTTATCCAAAAGAACAATTTCTTCTAAGCTAATACAACTTCCTAGAGGCCCTAGAATTGAGAGCAAGTTTACATGTTAGTTCATGTTCATTCTACATAGCATAAAGTACCTTATCAGATAATACATAAATCTAGGACATATTCGTAATTTAAAAGCCTTATTGCTGAAAAATAATTGGCATTGAGCACTACTTATCCAAAGACCCTTGATTTAATCCAATCAATAAGACATTTGCCTTTGTATAAATCAAAATCCTTTGAAGTTTCAATGATCATTCCACCAATTATATAGTAAGGACATTTTTTTTCCTTTTTGGATTTTAGTCCATGGTATGAATTAGTTCATTGTGTGAGAACAAGTGAAAATAATTAAACTTTGGAACAACATTTGGAAAGTCTATTAGAAGAAGTGCCAAGAAGCTTTCTGTACCAATGCTGGTTTCCCACTGATTGACAGCTTGACATAATCAGCTTTGCTATTTGAAAATGGATGCAGCAGAAGTCAAAATGTGAAGTAAAATTGAGTGAATGACAAAAAACAACATAAAGTCTCTATTAATGAAAATAGTGCATCAAAGTGATATGAATTCATATATATATATAGGTGCAAAGCATATATTGCCAATGTATACTTTTTTTTTTTATTATGGGTAAAAATCAAAATTCTCAATATTCATACAAACATTTGCAAAATGATATATAAATATATATGCATATATGTGTATTTGCTTACAAAAATGTTGTTTATATATATATATATATATATATATATACATATATTTTAAGAGGTGCTTAGATTACCCAAAATATTACACGGAACCCACTGGGATTCCCATGTTGCGCACCTCCCACACCTCCCATCACATCCCACACAAACATCTCCCACAGTGTGGCACACCACCCTCAATGAACTTACACATCCTGGAGCCTTGCCACCATCCATAGACCACAGTTCACACTGTACACCACACTCTCTCCCACTCAGTTCTGAGTGGTGTGTGCTGATTTAAAATGGCCTACATCCATTGCCACAACAGTACTCAGGACAACCTCCAACTCCCAAAGAAGCCACTGTATTTCAACTGCTCGTCCCCTCTCTAACCCAAAAGGGTCAAGTGGTCACTGGCTCCACCTCATTGTTATAATTTCTTGCATTGCTAGAATCACCATATGTGAACAAGAGAATACCATCAAGTCCACTCTAGTCCACAGTTCTTCCCCCAATCCTGAGGGGACTGGGATGGTGATGTCCATTCCAACTCCAAGTGAGAGAGGGCTTATATCCCATTGATATGGTGGGTGGGATGATCCTGCCTGCAGGTGCAGACCCTCTCCATTCCCAGGGATGGCCAATGCCCATTGTTGTCTCCTCATCAGGTGACTTGGATGAGTCCATTGAGCTGTAGGGTAGGAGTTGCAGCTCCACCTAGATTTCATGCACACCTGACACATAGGTAGGCGGGAGGCTCCAGTCTCTGGAAGTATACCTAAAAACTCCAGCATCGCATATAGGTTTGAATAGAAGGGACTGGTGAACCATGTGCAGGGAGGACTTATTTGAGTCTAATTCTGTCACTCTCAGGAGCACAGATTCCAAAATAGAACCCACTGATAGGGCATCAGTCTCTGGGGCTATCCCCCCTTATATAGGACCAGGGTGTCTCCGGAGCTCTCAGGAACCCCTCTGAGTGGGGTGATAGGCAATTAGATGTTCTATGAGCTCCTACTGAGGTGTGCGTAAGAGTTACCTCTGGGATGACCTCCCAACTCTCTTTGAAGTCTCTTAGCCACTTGAACTCATTTGTCTTTACCTTTTCCCCTTTTAGTCAAGGTCTTTTTCCAGTTGTGTTGCCAGTTAGCACTGGGGAAAAGATTTCAATTAGCAATAATCGTGCCTCGGATAAACCTCATTGGCTACGATACTTCCACTGTGCAAAGCTGCCAGTTGGCACTTGGTATTAATCCCTCGTTGCCAGGGAGGCTCATCCCCGGGAGTCATGTCCCACGTTGGGGGGAAGGTAATGCA
>JAKSZT010054502.1:1320421-1378521 GCA_026826555.1 Tolypeutes matacus | reverse complement strand
ATTTGTATTTTTCTGTTGCCCTCTGGTCATCAAATTATCTTGATGGGTTTGTTCAGTTGATTAGCTTTTCTCTATGCTCTAGAATTTTATTTAGCTATTGGTTCTTGTCAGTTAAGTTTTCTCTTTGGCAGTTTTTCTGCTTATTTTATTTCCTTGCTTCTTTCTATGTTCCGAATCTCCACCGTTCGGTCCACGCCGCTGATCCACGCAGATAGATATCCCAAGCCTTTCACTCCACGCGTGCACAGCACAGACCCCCGGGCAGGACCCCGTCCCCAATCCGCCTTGCTCTGGGAGCTTGCAGTGTGCGTCCTCCTACACTAACAGCATCTTGGCCGCCTCCCCAATGTATACTTTAATACCTTTTATAGTGATAGAAGAACTATCTTGATAGTAGTATGGTCACATGCAATTTTACACTCCACAGAATAGCAAAACTTGTTTCACTATTATTCAGCAAATTTATCTTGTACCACTTACTATGCCCAAATAATATGGTGGGCACAAATTCTCTAAGGAAATTATTACTGGATTTAGTCTAGGTTCTTGACTTATGCTGCAGAAATGAATTCAGAGCACGTCAGGTGAGTGAGGCCAGCAATTTATTAAGGTAGGGAGAGAAGACAAATAGGAGAAAATAGCAGATCACAGGTCCCCGGTAGAGAGTAAGGGGCTGAAGAGTGATAAAGAGGGCTGATTTATAGACTACAATTTCCTATTATAGATTATAAATGCCCAGGTTTTACTTGCGTGTTGATCTGCACATTGGGGGACATGGTGAGAGCAGGGTGCAGAAGCCATGAGGGCCCCAAGCGCTGCAGCATGGCTCGGAAGCTGCTGGGAGCAGGAGCAGGAGCAGGGGGGCAACAGGGGTCAGGAACAGGACCAGAAGGGGCGATTTGACCTTTGTACCTGCTTTTTAAACTGTTATTCCACCCCTTTGCTAATGGCTTGGGAGGAGTCCCAGGTGCTTGCTGTTTTGATTGATTACCCCCCCCCAATCAATCCCCCAGATGGGGACAATGATAATGTCCCGGGAGAATATCCAGAGAATCTCTTGGGAATCTCATTCTGAGTGGTGGAAATCTCACGATGATCTTCCAACAGCCATCTTGGTGGCTTATCAGTGTCCTCGTGGACTTATTGCCAGGTTCCAGATCCATCTATCCCTATGTCTATCCCTATATGAAGCCTGCTTCAAAATGTCTTTACATATTTATAGTCTAATAGGGGAGATAGGGCTTTCTAAATAAAAGCATAAATATTATGAACTAAATATTTAAGGAATTCTGAAAAGATTAAGAAATTAATTCTAACTTGGAGGAAGTACAAGAGCACAATGGAGGAAGTGGCTTTGGAATAAAGCCTTCAAGAATAAGGATTGTAACTGACAGACATGTGAAGAGAGGGCCCCCTAATCAGAGAGAATAGTATAGTAGATACAAGGAAACAGGAAAGGCAGATGATATTTAAGGACTAGTTATAATCCTGTTAATGTGTAGGGCAGTAGAGTGGGATAGGGCAGGAAAGGTGTTTTGAGACAATGGCTATCAAACCATTCTACACATCAGAATCTTCTGGGGAGCTTTTAATATTATCAAATTCCTGGATCTCATCACAAGAGATTTTGATTCAGATGACCTGAGATGAGAATTCCAAGAATTTTTCTATTGACAAAGCTCCCCCATATAATCTGAGTTTCAGTATTTTGGAACCACTGAGTCAGGGACAAATTGCAAAGGTAGACACTGAATTTAAGAAATATTACCTTGGCCTCAATGATCAGAAAGATTGGAGAATGGACAAGGTATAAGCAGGAACACTTATTGGAGTCTGCAGTAATAGTCCAACTATGAGGCAATAGTCCTTAATTAAGGGTACCAGCCATGGAAATGTAAAGGAAAACCAAGATGTTTGAGACAGGTTAGGATCTACTAACTGATTGGATGGGGCAGGAGTCTAGGAAGAAGACTGGGCCAATGATGATTGTGAAGTTCAAGCTTAGGTGACTGAATGAACAGGGGAACCATTAATAAATCTTAGAAAATAAAAAGTAAATGAAGCTCTTTTTTGTGCCATTATCAAGTGATAACATAATATAAGCCTTTCCTGAAAACCCTTGACTTTAGTTTAAATCTCTCATTATTATGGTTTAGAGTACCATGTACCTCACCTTGTAACACATCTTACAGTATAATTTTATATTAATTTGTATTACAATTTGATTAATATCTATGTACCTTACTACACCATAAAATCTATGAGGGCAGAAAAACACAATTCTTGGCACATCATAGACACTCAATACATTTTTCTTGCTTCAGTTTTTCCCAATGAGTGGTTGAGTAATCAAATGTATGAATTTTTAAGTAATTCATTAGTATTACCAGTATATATTAGTAGTACAAAAATATTTAGATAAGAAACTTTCAATGGCTACTGTATATATAGGCTGTAGATTTTTATTATAAGTGGTTTAAAATATATAAAGGTAACATTATGCATTTTCTCTCAACTTAGTATTTATATGTGACAAAAAATCGAATAAACTTGATTAAAGACTCTCTAGACAATATTATGTATGCTTACTTGAGAAGAAAATTTCAAAACATTTCAGATGCCCAATCTATCTGAATGTTTAATCATTGTAAAAAAGTGTGTGTACATATAGCAATGTTAATTTTAATAATTCAACAACACAGTCTATGTGAATTTTGGGAATTCCAGGTTGCATTTCTATGAAAGTACAGTTATATAATGAATCTGCTCTTCATCAAATGAAGAGGATATGTGCCTGTACACTGCTGTGTGCTGCATGATCTAAAATGCAAAAGAAAAGAAAAGAGGAATTTTTGAAAGTTCTTGTTTGTTCAAGATCTACCCATCCTTTGTTCTACTGGTAAACAACACAAAATTTTTCTTCTCCTTCATTTTACTCAGGGCAAATGGAAGCTAAAGAGTTAAAGGACTTGGTGAAGATTCTACGTCTAGTTATCCAGTTAGTGAGAGAACTAGACCATAAGGGAGATGGAGCTAATATTTATAAAGTGTTCTATGTGACAACACTTTAAACATATTCATATTTAAACAACAACTCCTCTTTGTGGTAGGTGTAGTCTCAGTTTACAGACAAAAATATTTTGAAGCTCACAATAAGTAACTTTCCCAGAATCACATGGAAAATTATAGAGTGTTGATCTGTTTGATTCCAAACCCCATACTTCTTTATAGCATGCTATATTCTAGTTGTTCTGATTTCCCCAGTACAGTGTTCCATAATGGCAGTTTTCTGGGAAAAACATAATAATTTCAGAAA
This sequence comes from Tolypeutes matacus, assembly GCA_026826555.1. Classification (NCBI taxonomy): domain Eukaryota; kingdom Metazoa; phylum Chordata; class Mammalia; order Cingulata; family Chlamyphoridae; genus Tolypeutes; species Tolypeutes matacus. The sequence goes on along the minus strand of JAKSZT010054502.1, from coordinate 1,375,205 downwards.
AGAGAAACATTTTCATCCAATTGGTGGGCATGATCCTATACTATAAACAGAATGGGAATTTATGTGATTATGGGCAAGGTTGAAGAGAGAGTGTGGGTCAATCTGGGGAACAAGCAGCACTACTCAGCAAGACAGATTTAAAAGAGGTACAAAAGACTGCCTTGGATACACACAGCTTAACAGAAATCATACAACTACAGAGAGGAAGGTTAAGAGGCGGCAGATAAGTAGGAAAAGAGCAACTAGGGGCAACAAGGAAGACTTGGTCTCCTTTGTAATTTTTATCCTGTTTATCTTTCTCCAGTTCCTTTTATTTTTAAAGTCAAGTTAGAGAGTAGAAGTTCAGGCTGAGGCATAAACATTTAGTTGACAACCAGAAAGCTTCCTGTCAAATAAAAATCAACACCATTGCCAAGTTTCCCAATCATTCTCTTTCCTTAATGAACCTATATTAGACAAAGATGTTTTGAGGCTTTGCATTTCTCCCCTCTGCTGAAATGTTCAGGGTGAGACCTTCTGTATAAATCCATCCCCTAGATCACAGGCAGCTATCAGAGAAACTATTCTCTCTGGTGAGTCTATAAGAAGAGATTGACAGAGAGTTAGAATTTAATAAACCAATATACCTCTCCTTGGTGTGAGAGAAGAGAATACCTTTCACAACATAATATAACACTCCATTGGGATAATGCAATTTGGTCATTAAGACCTTACCACCCATGCACATAAAACCTCTTCCAAATTTGTGAGGGGATATGGGGAGGAACCTCTCTGAGTCACTGCTTAATAGGAGAGAATAGAAGTTGGTGAACATATGTTGTCACACACTTTAGTGTTTCTAGATAAACATATAGAAGGAAAGCACTTAAATTTTTAAAGAAATATTGCATGGCAGTGTACAAGAGGAACACAAGAGAGCAACTGAATGAGCAAAGAATTGAATGAAGAGACCAGAGGCATTATATCTTTTGTAGTCACAAAAAGTCTTATAAAAAGCTTAATGTAATAGAAGCTACAACATAGTCCATTGGAAGGTTTCTTCAATGTAGCACAACAATCTCCCTCCTAGAAAAAGAAAAAATGATAATTGTTTTTCTTCCCCAACAAGCAGTGTTGTTTTGCTCCATTCACAGTCATTGTGCAGTGTACTGTCTGTAGAAACCCACAAGATGGTCTGAGTGAGGAGAGAGAAAAAGCACGATGCTACTAGGGAACACAATTCAGTCACTTTTATTTCAGTATTGCTTGGAGTTTGAGTGGAATGGCAGATGGCAAAAGTCTTTTTAGTATGTATTTGATATCTTTCTTTTGGAAAAGAATTAATTTTGATATTTTACATTAGACATCAAAATGATACCCAGAACTGAAGGCTCTCAGCAGGATTTTTTTCTTAGTTTGTTCCCAGAGTGGGGTCAGATTCAATCTCCCAGCCTCTCAGGTTACAATTCATTAGAAAGTAAAACAAGAGGAGTATTTGAAACAAGTGGACCAAACATTTTAAAAGAATATTCAACCACTTTGCATGTACTTCTTAGAAAATTTCATTAGGTAGAAAATAAAACAATTTTTACTTTAACAATATAGAGTTTTAATGAACAAACTAATCCTAAATATTCCACTTCAGAATTCAAACATAGGGTATATTTAAGCTTTCCAAGACAGAAATATCATATTGGAATTGAGGTAATCATTAACCTAAGAAAGTGGATGGGCTCCAACAACATTCCTTTGTAAGATGGTTGTTAAGAATTTAAAACATTTTTGCTTTAAAAGAGAATTTACAAAGCAGGTACCCAGGCACAGACAAAACCACAGAATCTAATGATAGCTCCAGTCTTGGTTCCTTGTTTGGGGTCATGAAATAAAGGAGAGTGAATAAATAGGACAAAAAAGAGAGTTTTCACCCTCTTTTCAGTGTGAATGATCAGTTCATGGTGAAATTTTGAAACAGGCAAGGTTGCTCTTTGATTTGGGGCATATATCACAGTTCTTCTCAGGAACAAATAAAGCTCAGTTCCTTCAGGTTGCTTTAAATACTTCCACTGCCCACCAGTTTAACATTCCAAGAAGGCTTGACCCATTTCTTAAAATGCTGTAGGATCTCAAATTACCTATCTTGTTTAAGAAAAAAATAGTCATTTCTTCTTTTTAGCTAATTTTATCTTTTCTACCCCATTGTCAAGAGGAAATCAATCGACTTTAAGTTTTTCTTACCACCACCTGAATGACAGATAATCCTTTACTGTTGGTATAGATATTTAAATGTTTTAAAGAAAATTCATGTGACTCCAAAGAAATCATTAATCAGTGGACTTCATTTGTATTAATAAAATGAAATGGAAACATTCAATGGTGTCACAAATTTTTTTTTCTACACTGGAAACCACAAAATAAGCTAGTTATTCCTGAGTCTTAACTCCCTTAGGAGAATATGTTTCTGATTTTCAGTGTCTTCCCCTTTTGCTCTTCATTTTTGTATATAAAAAATTTGCAGTGACTCTTCTTAATTAAGAGAGTATTGGTTGTAGCATCAGCATCTGGGATTCCAGTAGAGATGAAGTAGAGACAGGGATACCCATCCTGATGTGTAAGATAGGAATTTCAAAGTGGGGAACTGATTTTATACCATCTCATGATAAAATTCCCTCGTTTTTATAATACATTTAACAATGCATGAGAGGGAGGTATTCACTGTTTAGTCTGGCTAAATCCCAATGAAGCATCAGGTGTATAAAAACATATACAAAACATTTGATAATATTAAACTGTAAGATGGAAGAATTTAATGTAAATCTTGTGTGAAGAAAAAGTTGTGATTCTTCTACAGGGGATATTTTTGCTGGAATGCACAAGGGAAAGTCAGGAATAAGTAACATAAACACTAACAAAAATTAAAATTTCAAAGGCAACACAGATTTCATTAATGTAAAGTATTACTGTGCAACCCAACTCAAAAATTTATAAAGGAAAGATGTACAATTTATTATAATTTTTAGAAAAACATGATTGAAATTCATTTACTTAGTGTCCTAACCCCTTCCAAATCTTTAAAACTTTAGTGTCATATAGAAAGTCTGGATGAAGAGTAAAATTAAACAAGTATGTATAATTTACCTTTTTGAATAGCACCAATTAAGTAATAGACAGTCAAGAGTATGATATCTTAGAACGATAAAAGTAATGAAACTCTTTGCTATAAGGACCAATGGATTTATTCACTGGAAAGTCATTGATTTCTTAAGAATGGTCATTTGTGAGAGAGTCCCAGGACATCATCTCAATTGACTGTCTCTGAGGACTATTTTCTCTATTGTATAAGGGGGATTTCCCTTCCCTTCTTAATGATGCACATTCTTCATCTTTTCCATCCCCTGTATTTCTGGAGATTTTGAGTCTAAGAAAATAATTCTCTAATAATGGCCAAATTTAAGTGTGCTAATTATGTTTACACATATTATTTCATTTAATTCTCATAATCCTTTTTTAACATGTCCATTTTGCAGATGTGAAAAATTGAGTGTGAGTAAGGCTGACAGTGTTACCTGAGTTCAAACAGCTGGTGAGTGATGGAACACGGATTTGAACCCGTAAATGCTTGAAGAGATTCATGCTCTAAATTCATGGTCTTCAAAGTGGGTACCTGCACTCTAGGAAGTGGGCAAGAAGATTCACTTGGGTGCTTGAAGTTAATAATAAATTCTGCGTTTATTTAAATAAATAAAAGAAATAGAAATTTTAAAATATTTCATATCTTGATTGAAGCAGGCACCCTCACTAGTTCCCCATGTCAGATGGTTGACTACTACATGTGGTAAATGACTTGTCTCAGGGAAGCATAGGCTTTTCACTATGTGGTGGAGATGACAATGGTGCCCTGTTGCTTTTGGCAGACTGCCACATGTTACAATTTATGTGTGCTCATTTAAGGGCATTTATGAATTATATCATGTAGTTTTAAATGGTAACATTGTTTATTTAATGAAACTTTAGTTAAAGGAAATGATAAAATGTAAGCACACACAAAAAAACACACGAAAATATGGGCTTGACATTTCTAGTATGAGTTTTTGTCAGTCAATAAAGTAAAAATGGTATTACAAACAGATCTGATTGGAAGATGGCCAAAATAATTTTAATTGTCATGGAATCTACTTCAAATATAGGTATTCATCCACTATCATTAATACAGAACTCCACTCTGAATGTATGTTGTGCTTTGAGATATTAAGTTTTGATGGCATGAAACCATATTGATTATCAAAACATTAAAAACTAAGTGAACAGAATACTAACAAGTCCTTACAAATTCTTCAGCAATTTTCAAAATCATTAAGTATCCATGCAATACTTTATAGTATTTCTCTAAACTTAATAATTATTTAGAAGCCTATTTTGAAGTTTCTTAACATATTTGCCTATGACTTATACATATCAGTTTTAAAACTGATCTAGGTGTATGATCACAAAAATGTAGAAAACAATGCTCTAAATCAATATTATTATGTTGCTTCTCTAGGAAAGTGAGGTATAAGATTGTTCAATGGAAAGAAACATGGTTTAGGAGAATGAATTATTAACGGCCCATTTAAAACTTTTCAAATTTACTATTTAGCTTCTTTTTCAGTCCCCTTTTGTATTTCTTATTCTAAATAAATTTTAATGTTTTTAATATCTGATTGGTTAGAACTACACAAAACAGTACTGAAATTGTGCTCTCATTATCCTATTTTCTTGAAGCAGTGGCTTCTGACATATGTAATGTATAGGTGAACTTGTCTACATCTATATTTGTTATTGTCTTCACTAAATTCTTTTTTAAAGGTTGATTTTCTAGGTTTCCAACACCATGAAGCACTTACATTCAGATGATTTTATTCAGCAATTGTGAGAAACTCAATGCAATTTGTACAATAATACATTTGTATAACCATATAAAATATATTTTAAAGCACTATGACCTAGAGACTTCTGGGTAGATGGAGGATTAGAGAGGTGGAAATATCACTTCTCTCCCAGAAAAAATAAATAGAAGATGGGCAGAGACTGTCTGGAGGATTGCTCTGAGGCTCAGGACACCAGGCGAAGGCAAGACACCACCCAGATGAGAGATGGAGGAAGGAAAGGAGTCTCAGTTGGCTGAAAAAATCGCTTGAGTAGAGCTGCAAAATCAGCAGTGGGTGCCCATACTCCTATCTATGGAGCTAATAGTCTGTGGACTACATAGCCATGGATTGCAGTGGCTGTGGACTAAGGGGGTGTCAGGGGTCCTATTCCCCAAGAAAGGGGAGAGGAAGGGACACAGCCTATAGCAAATTCAGATTTTGTCTATTGAACTTGGTCAGCTGTATTGGAAGGACCTCACACTTTTAGTCCAGGTCGGGCACTGACATTGCACTGGGAGCTTGCCAGGAGCTAAAGATAATTTGCCTTCTCAAACACCCTTCCTTCTCAAACAGTCCCCGGCTGTTTGCCAGGCAAAGGGAGGTAGAGTGTGGTAGCCAAGGGTGGAAAATAGCCTCTGAGAAAACTTTTTGTGAGGCTTGTCCAGCCCTGAAGATATTGCTCCTGTACCACCCAACCACTTGAGGAGTTACTCTGAATGTATTCCCCATAGAATCGGGTCTGAACTGAGAGGTCTGCCACAGCACAAAATCTGCTGGCCAGACAAGAGAAGTGCATGAAAAAACAAAAATGATTATAAATAAATAAAAAAGGCAAGCAGGTGCCTTTACTGACACTGTCTCAAAGGCCCTTGGAAGCTGGCCTGCACCACATCAGCAAAAAATTATAAAACATACAAAGAAAAAGGAAGCTGTGATTCAGGCAAAAGAACAAATCAATGCTCCATATGAGACACAGGACTTGAAACAGCTAATCAGTGAGGTTCATACCAATTTCATAAGTTAAATCACGGAGTTGAAAGACAACATGGCTAAAGAAATAAATGACATTAAGAAGATGCTGAGTGAGCACAGTGAAAAATTTGAAATCTAAGATAGAAAAATAACAAAGCTTATGGGATTGAAAGACAAAATAGGTGAGATTAAAAATACAATAGAGGAGGGGATGAGCAGTTGAAATACAGTGGCTTCTTTGGGAGTTGGAGGTTGTCCTGAGTACTGTTGTGGCAATGGATGTAGGCCATTTTAAATCAGCACACACCACTCAGAACTGAGTGGGAGAGAGTGTGGTCTACAGTGTGAACTGTGGTCTATGGTTGGTGGCAAGGCTCCAGGAGGTGTAAGTTCATTGAGGTTGGTGGGCCACACTATGGGAGATGTTTGTGTTGGATGTGGTGGGAGGTGTGGGAGGTAGGCAACATGGGAATCCGAGTGGGTTCCGTATAATATTTTAGGTAATCTAAGCACCTCTTAAAATATATGTATATATATATATATAAAAATAACATTTTTGTAAGCAAATACACATATATGCATATATATTTATATATCATTTTACAAATGTTTGTATGTATTGTGAGAATTTTGATTTTTACCCATAATAAAAAAATAAAAAAAAAAAAAAAAAAAAAAGAACCAAAAAAAAAAAAAAAATACAATAGAGGCACACAACAGCAGACTTGAAATCATGGAAGAAAGAAATAGCAATGTAGAGGAAAGAACAACTGAAATTGAAGAGAGAGGAAAGAATGTCCTGGAAGCACAGAACGCTCCAACTAGAATAAATCCAAATAGATCTACTCCAAGACACATTATATACAGAATTCTAAATGCCAAAGAGAAAGAGAAAATTCTGAATGCAGCAAGGGTAAAGCAAAATATCACAAACAAGGGACTTCCAATAAGACAGTGCAAATTTCTCATCAGAAGTCATGGAAGTGAGAAGGCAGTGGTATGATATAATTAAGGTACTGAAAGAGAAAAACTACCAGCCAAGAATTATTTTTCCACCAAAACTGGGCTTCAAATATGATGTTGAGTTTAAAGTATTCACAAATAAACAGAAACTAAGTGCATTTATGAACAAGAATCCAGCTCTGCAGGAAATACTAAAGGGAGTTCTACAGCCAGAAAAAAAGAAGACAAGAGAGAGATTTGGAGGAGAGTATAAAGTGAAGACTGTCAGAAAGGGTAACCAAAAAGGTAAAAAAGATGGACAAAAATAAGATATTACATATAAAAGAAAAAGGATAAAATGGTCAAAGTAAGTAATGCTTTTACTGTAAATACCTTTACAGTTGAATGTTAATGGATTAAACTCCCCAAATCAAATACATAGTCTGGCAGAATGAATAAGAATCATGAGCCATCCATATGCTGTCTTCAGGAGACTCACCTTAGATCCAAGGATGCATATAGACTGAAAGTAAAAGGTTGGTATAAGATATTTCATACAAATAGTAACCAAAAGAGAGCATGGGTAGATATATTGGTGTTAGACAAAACAGACTAAATGCAAAAAAGTGTTAAGAGGAACAGAAGGTCATTATATGTTAATTAAAAGGGACAATCCATCAGGAAGAAGTAACAGTCATAAATATCTATGCACCTAACCAGTTTGCCACAATATACATGAGGAACACTCTGGCAAAACTGAAAGGAGATATAGACATTTCTACAATAATATTTGGAGACGTCATCATGGCACACTCATCAATCGATGGAACAACTATACAGAAGATCAACAAGGAAACAGAGTACTTGAACAATATGATAAATGAGCTGGACCTGACAGACATATACAAGAATATTGCACCCCAAATCAGCAGATTATACATTCTTTTCAAGTCCTCATGTATCTTTCTCCTGGATAGAACACATGTTGGGCCACAACACAGCTCTCAATAAATTCAAGAAGATAGAAATTATACAAAGCACCTTCCCTGACCATAATGGAATGAAGCTGGAAAACAATAATAGGTGGGAAAGGGTAAATTTTGCAAATACCTGGAGGCTAAACAAAACTTTAATCAATGGGTGAAAGAAGAAATTGCAAGACAAAACAGTAGATATCCTGAGACAAATGCAAATGAGAACACAACTTATTAAAACTCACAGGATATGGTGAAGGCTGTGCTGCAAGGGAAATTTATAGCCCTAAATGCCTATATTAAAAAAGAAGAAAAAGCTAAAATCAAAAATATAACTGAACAACTGGAAAATAAAGAAAAGAAAAAACAGCAAACACATCCCAAAGTAAGTAGAAAGAAAGAAATAACAAAGATTGGAGCAGAAATAAATGAAATTGAGAAACAAAAAACCATAGAGAAAATCAACAATATTAAAATCTGGTTCTTTGAGAAAATCAATAAAATCAACAAACTCTTAGAAAGACTAACAAAGAAAAAAAAAGGGAAGATGCAAAAAAATCAGAAATGAAAAGCAGGACATTACAACTGACCCCAAGGAAATTAAAAGGATCATAAGAGGGTGTTGTGAGAAACTTAATGCGAACAAATTAGACAATGTAGGTGAAATGGACAACTTCCTAAAAATGTACGAACAACATACACTGATTCTACAAGAAATACATGTACTCAATGTACTAATCACAAGCAAAGATATTGAATCAGTCATCAAAAATCTTCTAACAAAGAAAAGTCCAGGACCAGATGGCTTCTCAGGTGAATTCTACCAAATATATTGAGAACAATTAATACCAATCCTGATTAAACTCTTCCAAAAATATGAAAGGAGGGAAAATTACCTGACACATTTCATAAAGCCAACTTCACCCTAATACCAAAGACAGATAAAGATACTACAAGAAAAGAAAATTACACACCAATCTCTCCAATGAACATAGATTCAAAAATTGTCAACAAAATACTTGCAACTCGAATCCAACAGCATATAAAAACAATTATAAATCACGATCAAGTGGGTTTTATTCATGGTATGCAAGGGTGGTTCAACATAAGAATAGGAATGAATGTAATACACCACTGTATTAGTCAGGGTTCTCTAGGGAAACAGAATCAACAGGAAATATCTGTAAATACTATGGGATTTTATAAAATTCTCTCACGTGACTGCAGGGATTTACAACTTCAGATTCCAAAGGCAGATGTAAACAGGGGCTCAGATGAAGGTCCGAAGAAGGTCCTTGATGAGCTCTGAGGAGATGTTGGCTGTACAAAGACAAACTGGGAAATTTTCTCTAAATTCTGAAATCACTTTCCCTTCTAAGGCATTGAACTGATTGGATAAAATGTCACTCATTGCTAATGGCAATCTGTTGGAGAAGATGCTGAGAGCCAGAGCATAGAGGGTTAAGCATTTAAAAAGCATGATTGCTGCAGAGAAACATTGGTAAATGTCTCCAAGGACAATTCATGCTGCAGATATCAGTGGGAGGTGGCAGAGTGGAGTGAACTCACCACACAGATGTTATTGTCTGAATTCCCAAGAAAGATTGTCTGGGAACTCACAAACAGGTAGCGCTCTCAAGCACCAAGCTGAGAAAATAGTGAAGGACTCCCTACTTTTGTTATCAGCTTTGTAGTATAAAAAGCAGCTTCAACCTAAATAAACTTGCCTGCATTCCACATGGAGTTAGGTCCCCTGGTCCCAAATTTTCTTTGGATCATTCCTGGCACCGTCTATCTCCACGTTGATTTACAACAGATGGCGCCCAACGTGGGGCACAACTAGTCTTTTCTCATCGTCTTTTTCTCTGGATCAGTGCCATGGAAGTAAGGACTGTTGTTGCTGGGTCGGACGGTCCTTGAATCCTATGTGGTGAGTCAATTAATCTTGATAATCAGGGTAATGGGTAATCAGTCGACTCAATTAGAGAAATATTCTGAAGTTTTGAAGACCCTGTTAAAGAATACAGTGGTATCTGTGACTACCCACGAGTTACTAGAACTCTTTTCTCTTGTACATAAACATTGTTATTGGTTTCAGCTGCAAGGGAAAAAGTGCACAAAGATATTGAAGTTAAACAACACACTCTTAGACAAACAGTGGGTCAAGGAGGAAATCTCAAAAGAAATCAGTATCTACCTTGAAATGAATGGAATGACAACAAAACATATCAAAATCTATGGGATGCAGCCAAAGCTTTACTGGGAGGGAAATTCATAGCCATAAGTGCATATATCAAAAAAGAAGAAAGAGCAGAACTTGAAGACCTAACCACAAACCTGGAGGAATTGGAAAAACAACAACAAACTAACTCCAAAGGAAGTAGAAAGAAGGAAATAACAAAGATTAGAGCAGAACTAAATGAAATAGAAAATAAGAAAGCACTAGGAAAAAAATAGACAAAACCAAAAGCTGGTTCTTTGAGAAGATCAATAAAATTGACAACCCTTATCCAGACTAACAAAGAAAAATAGCAGATGCAAATACACAAAATAAGGAATGAGGAAGGGATATCACCACTGACCACACAGAAATAGAGAGTATCATAAGAGGACACTTTGAAAATTTTTATGCCAACAAGAATGATAATTTAGAGGAAATGGACAAATTCCTAGAAACTCACAAGCAGCCTACATTGATGAAAGAAGAAATTGATGAACCCAACAGTCCAATTACAAGTAAAGATATAGACTCAGTCATCAAAAACCTCCAAACTAAGAAGCGTGTGACATGACTCCCGGGGATGAGCCTCCCTGGCATCGAGAGATTGCTCCCAAGTGCCAACTGGCAATGTGTCTGGAAAAAGACCTTGAATAAAAGGGAGAAAGGGTAAAGACAAATGAGTTTATATGGCTAAGAGACTTCAAAATGAGTTGGGAGGTCATCCCAGAGGTTATGCTTATGCACATCTCAGTAGGATCTCACAGAATTACAAAGTGGATATGACCCCAAATAGAGGGACTCCTGAGGGCTCTGGAGACACCCAGGTCTTATGTCAGGGCAGATAACTCTGGAATCTGGTCCCTTGCCAGTGGGGCCTACTTTGGAATATGTGCTCCTGAGTGTGACAGAGTTGGACTCAACCATGTCTTCCCTGCACATGGCCGATCTGTCCCTTCTATTCAAACCTATACTTGGTGCTGGTGTTTGTAGGTGTACATCCAGAGACCAGTATTTGGGCTGTTCATGTGTCAGCTGGGCCTGGAACCTCAGTGGAGCAACACCTCCTACTCTACAGATCATTGGACTCACCCAGGACAACTGGCAGGGAGATGATGATGGAAAACGGCCATCCCAGTGAATGAAGAGAGTCTACAGCTGAAGGCAGGATTATCCCATCCATCTTCTCCATGGGAGATAAGCCCCCTCCCAATTGGAGGTGGAGTGGACATCTCCATCCCAGACTTCTCAGGATGGGGGGAAGAGCTATGGACTAAAGTGGATTTACTGGTATTCTACTATAGACATATTGTGATTCAAGCAATGGAAGAAATTACAACATTGAGGTGGAGCCAGTGGCCACTGGAGGCTATGTGGGCAGGGAGAGGGAAAACCAGTTGTAATACAGGGGCTTTTTCAGGACTTAAGATTTGTCCTGAGTGACATTGCAATGACAGATATAAGCCATTTTATATCATCATATAACATGCAGAACTGTGTGGGAGAGAGTGTGGTCTACAATATCAACTATTGTCTATGCTTAATGGCAAAGTCCCAGGATGTGTTCATCAATTGCAATTAAGGTGCCACACTAATGAAGGATGTTTATGTTCGAGGTTGTGGGAGGTGTGGGAGGTGGGGCAGATTAAATGGACAATTTCCTAGAAACACACAAGCAGCTTACATTGATGAAAGATAAATTGATGAATTCTAGGGACAAATATCAAATAACAAGTTTGAATTAGACATCAAAAATCTCCTAACTAAGAAAAGCCCAAGACCAGATGTCTTCACAGGTGAATTCTACCAAACATTATGGAAAGAATTAACATCAATCCTCCTTAAAATCTTACAGAAAATAGAAGTGGAGCGAACATTATCTAACTCATTCTGTGATGCCAACATCACATTAATACCAAAGCTACACAAAGATGCCATAAGAAAGGAAAACTATAGTCCAACCTCTGTAATGAACAAAGATGCTAAAATCCTTAACAAAATACTTGCTAATCATAATCAACAACACATCAAATGAATCATACATACACCATGACCAAGTGGGTTACATCCCTGGTATGCAAGGATGGTACAAATAAGAAAATCAATCAATGTAATACACCACATTGATAAACAGATCAAAAGAAAAATTGAATGATCATTGCTATTGATGCAGAAAAAGCATTTGGCAGAATACAGCACACTTTCTTGATAAAAACACTTCAAAAGATAGGAATAGAAGGAAACTTCCTCAACATGAAGAAGGGTAAATATGAAAAACCCACAGCTAACATCATATTTGGTGGAGGGAGGACTAGACTAGATGGAAAACGGGGCATTTTTGGGGTGCTAGAATTGTTCTACATGATCTTGCAATGATGGATACAGGCCATATTAAATTTCATCAAGATTCATAAAAGTGTATGGTCCAAAATGTAAATCATAATGTAAATTATTGACCATAGTTAGGAACAATGTTTCTGTGTTTGTACATGAATTGTAACAAATGTACCATCCACATCTAAAATATTAATAGGGGAAAGGGGAAAAGGGGAAGGATGTTTAGTATATGGGATTCACCTATATTTTGCACATGACTTTTCTGTAACCTAAAGCTTCTTTGAAGATAAAATGAAACACACACACACACACACACACACACAAGAGACTGGGAGAATAAACAGAAGAAAATGTCACTTTACATACAAAAACAAGAGATCTTACAATGATGTAGGGTGCATAAGAGTTACCTCCTGAGGTCTTCATTATTGCTCAAATGTGGCCTCTCTCTAAGCAAAACTTGACATATAAATTCACTATCTTCCTCCAGTGTGGGACATGACTACTGGTGATGAGCCTCCCTGGCACCAAGGGATTATTACCAAGCACCAACTAGCAATACACCTGGAATAAGACCTTGACCAAAAGGGGGAAGTGCTAAATACAAATGACTTTTTATTAGTAAGATATTTAAAAGTGATTTGGAAGTTCATTCCAGAGGTTATGTTTATGCACAAATCATCAGGATCTCACTGACTGCCACAATAAATGGTGCCTCAAATAGTGGGGCTCCTGAGAGCTCTAGAGACATCCAGACACTATAGGAAAAGCAGAGAGCCCAAGAGTTTGGCACCCTGCCAGTGGGCCTTACCTTGGAATATATGCTCCCCAGTGTGACAGAGTGGTACTAATTTGTGATTTCCCTACACATGGCTCTTCTCCTCTCCTATTTGAATATGTAGTTAGTATTATACTTGGCAGGTGTATGTCAAAGAGCCTTAAATCTTTGGTCCATCCATGTGCCAGCTGAGCCCTGAATCTCAGCAGAGTTGCAACAACTACTCTACAGTTCATTGGACTCACCGAGGACAACTAACAAGGAGAAGATGATGGACAATGACCATCCCAAAGAACAGAGAGAGTTTGCAATGGAAAGCAAGATAGTTCCATCCATCCGCCCCATGGAATCTAAGCCCTCTCTCAATTAGAGGCAGAGTGGGCATCACCATCCCCAAATCCTCAGGATTGGGGAATGAGCAATGTACTAAAGGAGACCTACTATTATTCTACTATAGACATTGTTATTCTAGCAATGGAAGAACTTGTGTCATTGATATAAAGGCAATGGCCACCAGAGGCTCTGAGAGGAGGGAGAGTGAAAAATAGGTGTAATATGGGGACAGTTTTGGGAAATTGGAATTTTCCTGCATGACCTTGCAGTGACGGATACCGGCCATCATATATTTTTGTCATAACTTACAAAATTGCACTGGACAGAGTGTCAACTATATTTTAAACTATAATCCATGGTTAGTGGCAGTACTTCAATATGTGTTCATCATTGTAACATATGGTTTGTAATTTTTTGTTGATGTGTAGGCATCTGAATATGTTGGTGAATTTACTTTGGTGGACAATTTCTCTCTCTTGCCTAATGTTTTTTTCACAGCTCTTCTTTGATACTTCGTTCAACTTATTCTAAGTGTTTAAAATTGCCCAGGTTATGTTATCAAAATCAGGCAAGGGACTCACTAATGGGGCACAGATTTTCTCCCAGGAGTTAACTTACAGAGAGAACCAAAGTAAGTTTTTGTCCATACAATTTCCAGAGTGGCCAGCAGATGTCACTATTCAATGCACTGTTCCACGAATGTGTTTCTTTCTCTAGTTTCCTGTGTTTACATCTGGCCAGAGCCAAGATTCAAAGCAGGCTCTGCTAGCCAAACTTGTGGAATAAAAGTCCCATAACTGTCCCTCACTTTTGCCTTGTAACAGCTGAGAGGGAGGAAGATGTCTTTTCTCTCAATCAGCTTCAGTAAGCCAGGGATTTATTTCTTGGCTTTTATAAATGGAAAAATCTTACAGTTCCAAGATTGTGAAAAGTTCAAATCGAGGCACCATAAGAGGTGCTTTCATGCCAAATTCAGCTGCCATGTGGGGAAGCAAGATGGTCAACAATCTCTGCCAAGCCTTCCCCTCCAGGCTCAGCTTCTTTTAGAGACAAGCTCCAGACCTCAACTGTGAGCAACCAGACCTACAGCAGGACTTGTGTGCTCTTGAGCTGCTCCATGGGCCCAGCCTCTTGGGGGATAAGTGTAAGCCAGGGATTTTATGCCATCTCAATATATTGGGGTAGGTGAGGAGAGCCCATCCTATTTGCTATAGTGGCTTGGTAACTCATGTTTGTTGTTTTGGGGCCTTCATCTCTTTATCCCTCACCCTCCTTGGTGTTTAGCATTGTCCTATTGTGCTGACACTCAAAGGAAGTTCCTTGGACACCTTTTGACTCTTTCTCCATTATATTTGTGAGAATGTTGAGCCCTAACTACTCTGATGCTATATTCACACAATTTCCTCGCCCTCATTTTTTTTTTTAAGTTAGACAAGATAGTAAGGGGTTTAATGAGAAACAAAAGAAAGTGAGAATACACACTCAAGAGGTGTTTGCTCGTGTGTTCTAAGGTGAGATGTACCTCCCTCTCATTTTTGAGGAGCAGTTTTGCAAGATACAGAATCCTTGGCTAACAGTTTTCATCTTTCAGTACCTTAAATACATCATACCACTTTTTTCTCACTTCCATGTTTACTGGTGAGAGGTTGGCACTTAATCCTTTAAAATTTCCCTTATATGTGATGCTTTGCTTTTCCTTGCTTCTTTCAGAATGCTCTCTTTATCTCTGATATTTTTCATTCTGAATAGTAGGTCTCTTGGGGTAGATCCATTCTGATTTATTCTAGTTGGGATGTGTTGTCTCTTTTGGATATTGATATTTATGTCTTTCAGAAGGGTTGGAAGGTTTTTGGTCATTATTAACTCAAATATTCTTTTTGCCACTTTTCCAATCTCTTCCCCTTCTGGGACGCTGATAATGTATGTGTGTGTGTGTTTTGCATTGTCATTCAATTCCCTGAGACCCTGTACCATTTTTCCATTCTCTTCTCTGTCTCTCTTTTCCAGTTTGAATGTTTTGTTTTTGAAATCACTTATTCTGTCTTCAAGCAATTGAAATCTGCTCCTATTTAGCTCTAATGTATTTTTAATCTCATCTATCATGTCTTTCACTCCCATAAGCTCTCCTACTTTTATTTGCAGGCTTTCAAATTGTTCTTTATGGTCACCCAATGCCTTATGCATAATTATTTTATTTGTAATTTACAGGAAAATCATTCAAAATTTTCAAAACAATTCACACTTCCTATGTTTAAGATTGTTAGGCAAGATCTTTGGCACTTTTTAAAGTCTATAAAACAAATAGAAAATTTGTAAATTAACTTAGTACTTTCTGCTTCTCTTAAGACACTCATTAGATATTTATATATAAGCTAAACGATATCATCTTACTATATCCCTTGATATTTAACTTCAGTCACCTAACCACACAGGAATGCTGAGAATGATTTTGATTATTTTTGAGATGGTGCATTTTAATTGCACATGATGTGATGAGATAAATTGGAAGAATATTCTTAAGTTAGTTGGAAGACTATGATTGTAATATTTGACTTCTTGGAAATAATACTCATTGAGAAAATTTTAGTCTCTACTCAATTCAGAGAGACTGATTGGTTTCTAGGATATTGTATGACTCTCCCTTGCCTCCTGTCCTCTCTGTTAATCCCAATGCTTTTTGCTCACTGTTACAAAAAAATCATAATTTTCTTAGATGTCATTTAGTCCATTTTTTTGTTGTCATACACTTATTGTTTTGATTGAATTTTGTTTTGTCATTGAACTTCCCACCATATTTAAACCAGTTTCACACATCTTTTGTCACATGCTTTACGATCATATTTCAATTTTGAGCTGGCAATGAAAATAAAAAGCTCTTTCTAATTAGAAAGTTGATTAAAACAACTCCAATGTGATATAACCAGGAATTATCAGTTTCATTAATTTCACAATATTCTTTCAATTTAACCCTTCTGGTAAGTCAGTTACACATTACCTCAAATATTGGACTGGTAAATATTTCAAAATTGCAAAATACAGTGATTTTCATCATAGTTAATTTTAATAAATAAATCTCTGTACATCTTGGCCATTGACTATGTATAAGGTTCTGTGGGTTGAGAGGTTAGTCAGAAATTTCCAATGTTCAAAGACCTTGTTGTCTCCTTGAATAGAGAAGAGAAGGCCACATATAAAGGTAAGTAATGAATTATGAAAAAGTAAATCTCCTCTTCAGTCATTTCGGTTGTTCTTCATTGCTTACTAAATAAAAACATACATCATCATATCCTGGCACTGGTTAACCTTTGAAGCCTTCTTTTGTTTCTGCATCTCATACTTATTTTCTTTATATTTATTTTAAAAGTAACCCAAGTCCACTATAGAAATGCTTGGAACATATAGAAAAAAAGTGAAGATCACAATAGTCACTGTTGGGTATTGAATAATGACCCCCACAAAAGGCATGTTCAAGTCCCAACCCCTTGTCCTGTGAGTGTGAACCTATTTATAAATAGGATTTTGAAGATCTTATTAGTTAATGTATGCCTAAACTGAATGAGGGTGGGCCATAATCCAATATGGATGAAGTCCTTATAAGCAAAGGAAATTTGACACAGAGAGAGAAAGCCACAGGGATCAGCTAGAAGTTGACATTAGAACCTGGAGGAGAAAGGAAAAGTCACTGCCATAAGCATTGCCTTGTAACAGATATGTCTAGGATGAAGGATTGCTGGCAGCTAGCCACAGAATGCCTCAGTGTTTAGGGAGATAGCATTGCCTTGCTGATTCCATGACTTTGGACTTTTCTTAGCCCCAAAATGATGAGCCAATAAATTCTAATTATTTAAGTAAAGGGGAAATTGTTTTAGCAGCTAAGAAACCAAAACAGTTTTTTGGTCACGGTAAGTGGGGTCTGCTAAGGCAAATACCTAAAAATGTGTAAACACCTTTGGAATTGGGTATTGGACAGAGGCTGGAATAATTGCATAGCACTTGATAGAAAAATCCTAGATTGCTTTTTAGAGATTT
This sequence comes from Tolypeutes matacus, assembly GCA_026826555.1. Classification (NCBI taxonomy): domain Eukaryota; kingdom Metazoa; phylum Chordata; class Mammalia; order Cingulata; family Chlamyphoridae; genus Tolypeutes; species Tolypeutes matacus. The sequence continues at coordinate 1,357,739 of JAKSZT010054502.1, read as the reverse complement.
TCAGTAAAAATATGAACATTATAGGTACTTCTGAGGAGGACTTAGAAAGAAATTATGAATGTGTAATTGGAAACTGGAGGAAACGTGATCCTTGCTATGAAGGGGCAGAAAACTTGGTAAAATCATGTTGTTTTGGATGTCAGATTGAAAGTGGAACTTGTAAATTATAAACTTAGAAATTTAGCTGAGATTTCCAAGCTAAGTATGGAAATGTGGCCTAGCTTCTCCTTGCATCTTATGTTAAAATGTGAGAGGAAAGGGATGATTTGAAAAATGAACTCTTAACCAAAATAAAATGAGCAATTGATGGTTTGGAAAATTTTTATCCTATCCAGTATGTGCTCTGAGACCATGGCCAGAAAAGCTTAACCAGGGAACTCCTTGAGCTTTTGGGAAGTGAGTCTCTAGAGGACAAAGCTCTATGTGAAAGTTTAAATGAATAACCCTTTGTACAGAGGGTGTGGCTGAACATGGATCCAGGCACCCATTTCAGTAGAGACATGATTGTGAACGCAGTTATACAGAAAGGAAATCTCAATTGCTTGATGGTTTAGAAATGCTTGATCTATGAAAACTGATAAGGTTTTATAAAATTTCTGTTAGCAGCACCACTGCCAGCCTGGAATGAAAGGGACAGTGAAGGAACAAATTGAAGGAAGGATGACTCCAAGGGTGGTACCATGGAAACAGAGTTCTGGACCAAAAAATTCTTGGACCAAGAGAGGGGGTCTACCCACATATGTGGAAAGGGTGGTTCTGCTCCTGTGCTTGTGGGGTGCACACCATCTCACCCTGCAGTTGGAGTGTGCAGAACTCGTATACCTTTTTTCATGTAGAGTGTTGCCACCCCAAAGCTCAGAGATGGTTGGGCCCATGTCTTTGCATTTGCAGAGAGGCTCACCACCATTCAGATGTTCAGAGAGGGTGAGACCTCCACCCAGTTTTAGAGACAGCATGGCCACAAAGTACTAGGAAGGGGTTGCTTTGCTACTCCACTGGTCCTGGAGAACAAAGCATTAATCCACAAATGACTCTCAGACATTGAAATACATAGAGTTTTACCTGCTATGTTTCAGACTTGTTTTTGACCCATGGCCCCTGTTTTTCTTCTAATTTCTCCATTCTGAATTGTGGATGTTTATCCTAGACTTGTCCCTTCATTGTATATTGGAAGCAGATAACTTGTTTTCTAGGTTTTAAAGGTCTATCAGATAGAGGAATTTTGCCTGAAAACAGACAACACCCATAATTGATTTTGATGAGAGTTTATACTTAGCATGGTTCAAAAATGGCTTAAGGCTTTTGGGATGTTATGATGGAATGAATGTATTTTGCATGTGTGAAGAATATATCTTTTGAGGTTCATGAGGGTGGACTGTTGGGGATTGAATCATATCCACCAAAAAAGGCATGTTTCGGTCCAAATCCTGATCCTATGAGAGTCATTCTATTTGTAAATAGGATATTTGAAGGTGTTAGTAGCTAAGGTGAGTCAAAAATTAATGAAGTTGCACCTTAATCTAATATGGCTGATGTCATTATTAGCAAAGGGAAATGGACAAAGACAGAGAAAGCCACAGGGAGCATCCAGAAGCTGGAAGTTAATGGAAACTGGAGGAGAAATGAGAATACAGCTTCATGCATAATGGCACATGATAGAAAAAGCCAAGTACCAAGGATTTTGGGTAGCCAGCCACAGGATACCACAGTTTTCTGGAAGAAAGCATCACTTTGCCAACACCTCAATTTTTGGCTTCTCTTAGCTTAAAAACCATGATCTTCCTCTATCCCCATGTCTTATCACTATATCAGTAAATCTTCTTTATAATAACAGGGGGTTAGAGCTGAAAAGAACTGCAAATCTCAGAAATTATTTAAGAAAGAGTATTTAAGGAAAACCAAAGACAACAGGATAGACAAAACGAGGACACTACACCACTTTAAATGTTAGCCACTGGCTCCTACAGCTATAGCAAAGATTAACATAGCCTAAATCCTGGCCAGATAAATGTAAAATCTCACACAAAAGTCACATTTATCTTAGTTCCTTTTAACTGAAACATCAAGTCCAGCTTTCAACCAAAAATTATAAGGCATGCTAAAAGACAAACAACACAGTCTGAAGAGACAGGACAAGGATCAGAATGAGATTCAGATATGGCAGAGATTTTGGAATTATCAAACCAGGAATTTAAACTAAATATGATAAACTGCATGTGGGCACCATGCAAGAACAGATGGAAAATGTAAGCAGAGAAATGGAAACTCTAAGAAAGAATCAAAAGTAAATGCTAGAAATAAAAAATACTTTGACAGAATTGAAGAATGCTGTTGATGAACTCATCAATAGATTTGACACAGCAAAGGAAAGAAAATGAGCCTAAAGATATGTCAATAGAAACTTCCAAAACTGAAAATCAAATAGAAAAAAGATGGAAAAATGGAATAGAATATCCAAGAAATGGGGGATAATTACAAAAGGTGTAATGTATACATAATGGAGGACCAGAAAAAAGAGAAAGAAAAAGAAGAAATATTTGAATAGTGGATGAGAGTTTTCCAAAATTACTGACATACACCAAACCACAAATCCAGGAAACTCAGAGTACACCAACCAAGACAAATACCAAAAAACATACATCTACACTTCAAATGTTCAAACTTCAGAAAATCAAAGACAAAGAGAAATCTTGAAAGAAGCTAGGGGGGAAAAACTTACGTAGAGAGGAACAAGGATAAGAATTACATTGGCCTTATCTTCTAAAACCCTGCAAGGAAGAAGAAAGTGGATTGAAATATTTGAAGTATAGAAAGAAAAAAATATCCTGCCAACCTAGAATTCTGTATCATGTGAAATTATGCATCAAAAGTAAAAGAGAGGAGAGATGTGGCTCAAGCAATTGGGCACCCACCTCCCACATGGGAGGTCCTGGGTTCGGTTCCTGGTGCCTCCTAAAGAAGACAAGCAGATGCCACTATGAGCAGATGCCACAACAAGCATATGCTGCAACTAGCAGACACCACAAATGGCACAACGAGCAGATGCCGTGACCAGCAGATGCTGCAGATGCCACAATGAGCAGATGCTGCAATGAGCAGATGCTGCCACCTCCACAATGAGCAAATGCTGCAACCAGCAGATGCTACAACCAGCAGATGCCTTGACCAGCAAATGCTGCAACCAGCAGATACTGCAACCAGCAGATGCCACAACCACCACAATGAGCAGATGCTGCAATGAACAGATACCACAACCAGCAGACTCCACAGGTGCTGCAACAAGCAGATGCCTCAACAAGCAAGATGCCACAACCAGCAGTCACTGCAACCAGTGGACTCTGCAACCAGCAGACACTGCAACCAGCAGATGCCACAACCAGCAGATGACTCAACCAGCAGATGCCACAGATGCCAAATAAGAAGATGCCACAATGAGCAGATGCCACAACCAGCAGGTGATGCAACCATTGGACGATGCAACTAGTGGACAATGCAACCAGCACGGATGGAGGTGGCTCACGTGGTTGGGCACTTGCCTCCCACATAGGATGTCTGGGGTTCAGTTCTCGGTGCTTCCTGAAGAAGATGAGCAGAAAATGAGTAGACAGATGGCAGAGCCATCTTGGGGGGGCGGGCAGAGGGATAAAAATATTAAACAAAAAAGTGGAAGAGAAATAAAGTCTTCCTTAGATAAGCAAAAAATAAGAGACTCTGTCACCAGTATCCTGCCTTTTGAGAGATATTAAAAGAAGTTCTTCAGAGAGAAGGAAAATGAGGTAGGTCAGAAATTCAAATACACATAAAGGAAGAATGTTTGAGAAGGAATAAATGAAGGTAAAAGAAAATATCTTATTTTTCTTATACTTAAGTGATCTAGCAAATACCAGTTTGTTCAATACCTTTATGCAGTGAGCCATCTTATCATATATTGAATAATATGGCATATAGATTAGTGAAATTTATAACAACAATGTTATAAAATACAGGAAAGAGGAATTGGGAGACTCTGTTTAAAGGTACCTGTACTACATGTGAAATGGTATAGTGTTATTTCAAAGAGGACATAGTTAAGGTATAAATGTATATTGTAAGCTATAGGTCAATCACTAGAAGTTGTATGCATAATTGATATTCTAAGAGAGTTAGAAAAATTAGAATAATATAAAATGCTCAATTAAAAGCAAAGAATGTAAAAAAGAGGGTGGAAGACAAAAAGAAAAAGAAACAAATAATGAGGTAATGAATATAAAAGCTGCAGATATGATAGATATTCACCTAACTATATCAATAGTCACTTTAAATGTCCATGGTGTAAATGCACCAATTAAAACACAGATATTATCAGAGTGGATTTTTAAAAATACCCTACTATATTTTGTCTATTTTAAATGTTAAGACTTTTAAATTTCCAATTGTTTGTTTCTATACATAGAAATTCAGTTGATTTTTGTATATTCATTTAGCATTTTACAGCTTTAGTAAACTCACTTATTACTTTTGGTACTATTTTCATATATTCTGTAGGATTTACTTGCATAAATGTTCATGTTATCTGCCAAAAAAGACAGTTTTTTTTTTCCTTCCTATCTCATCTGTATGTACTTTTTCTTTTTTTAACAAATCAATTTTATTGATACATATTAATAAACCATAAATCCATTCAAAGTGTAAAATCAATGGTATTCGGTGTACTCACATATTTGTGCAATAATCAGTTTAAACATTCTCAAAACACTTTCATTATTCTAACAATAATAATAAACAAAAAACAAACAAAACTCATCACTTCTCAATCTGTCTAGGCTTCCCCTGTCATACATAGCTGCTATTCTTTTTCCTTCTCTCTAGTATATTTGTATTTTTATTTTGTAAAAAACAGTCCTATATATGCAATATCACACATATTCTTCTTTTACATGGTTTTACTGTCATATTCAGTACCACGTTACAATTTTTACCTTTCCTTCTAGTAATAAACATGACCTTATAGTTTCCCTTTCAACCACTTTCATACCCATACAATAGCACTGCTAGTTACAAACACCATGATATGCTTTCACCATTTCTATTCCTTTCTAAAGATTTACAAGCAACCTTTTTAACAATTCTGCACAGATTAATCCTCAGCTTTCTATTCTCTAACCTCATTCTATTTTCTGGTGACCTATATTCTAATTTTTAACTCCATGAGTTTACACAATATATTTAGTTCATAATAGTGCAATCATTTGTCCTTTTGCGTTGGGCTTGCTTCACTCAACATAATGTCCTCCAGGGTTATTATCCATGTTGTCATATGCTTCAGGACTTCATTTCATCTTACTGCTGCATAATATTCCATTGTGTTTACATATGACAATTTGTTCGTCCATTCATCAGTTGATGGCCATTTGGGTTGTTTCCAGCTTTTGGCAATCGTGAATGATGCCACCATGAACGTCGGAGTGCAGATGTCTGTTCATGTCTCTGCTCTTCATTTTTCTGGCTATATACCTAGTAATGGTATTGTCGGGTCCCATGACGAGTCTATGTTCAACTTCCTTAGGAACTGCCAAATAATCCTCTACAGTGGCTGTAACATTCTACATTCCCACCAACAGTGAATAAGCATTCCTATCTCTCCACATCCTCTCCAATATTCAGTTTTCTGAGTTTTTAATAGCAGCCAAACAGGCATGAAATGATATTGCATTGTAGTTTTGATTTGCATTTACTTAATCGCTAGTGATGTTGAAGATTTTTTCATGTGTTTCTTCACTATTTGTATTTCTTCTTTGGACAATTGTCTTTTTTGAGGCTTTTAGCCATTTTTCAAATTGATTTGTTTGTGTTTTTATTGTTGAGTTGTATGATATCTTTTTATATTATGGATATTAAACCTTTATTGGATATGTGACTGCCAAATATTTTTCGCATTGTGTTGGCTGTGTTTTCACCTTTTTGACAAAGTCCTTTGAGGTGCAAAACTGTTGAATTTTGTGGGGGTGCCATTTACCTATTTTTTTTTTTGTTGCTCCTCCTTTGAGTGTAAGGTTTAAAAAACTACTGCCTACCACAAGATCTTGATGTTTTCCTATATTTTCATCTAGGAGTTTTATGGTTGCCGATTTTATATTTAGGTCTTTGATCCATTTTGAATTAATTTTTGTATATGATGTGACATAGGGGTCTTCTTTCTTTCTTTTGGATATAGATATCCAGTTCTCCCAGCACCATCTGTTGAACAGATGGGAGGGCTTAAATCAGCACACACCATTCAGAACTGTGTGGGAGAGAGTGTGGTCTACGATGTGAACTGTGGTCTATGGTTGATGGCAAGGTCCCAGGATGTGTAAGTCCATTGAGGGTGATGGGCCACACTTGTGGGAGATGTTTGTGTAGGATATGGTGGGAGGTGGGGAACATGAGAATCCCGGTAGGTTCCGTGTAATATTTTAGGTAATCTAAGCATCTCTTAAAATATATATAAATAACATTTTTGTAAGCAAATGCACATATATGCATATATATTTATATATCATTTTACAAATATTCGTATGTATTGTGAAAATTTTGATTTTTACCCACAATAAAAAATAAATTAATTTTAAAAAATAATAAAATAAAAAAAAATCATTTGATGATAGATGTGAGGGTCTATTTCTGAGTTCTCTATTTGTTTCCATTAGTCAATATGTCTGTCTTTATGGAAGTACAATGCTGTTTTTACCAATGTACCTAAGTAATATACTTAGTCCTCAAGTGAGAGAGTCCTCCAACTTCATTCTTCTTTTTAAAGATCTTTTGGCTATTCTGGGACACTTACCCTTCCAAATAAATTTGATAATTGGTTTTTCCACTTCTGCAAAAAGGCTGTTGGGATTTTTATTAAGATTGTGTTGAATCTGTAAATCATTTTGGGTAGAACTGACATCTTAATGATATTTCGTTCCATTTGTTTATGTCTTCTTCAAATTCCAGTTAGTTATGTCTTCTTTCATCCTTCCATTTCTTTATGTCTTCTTCAGATTCTTTTAGGAATGTTGTGTAGTTTTCTGAATACAGGTCCTTTATGTCCTTGGTTAAGTTTATTCCTAAATATTTGGTTGTTTTAGGTTCTATTATAAATGAATTTTTTTTTCTGATTTCTTTCTCTGATTGCACATCAATAGGCTATAGAAACCCTACTGATTTTTCATATTAATCTTGTATCTTACCAATTAACCGATCTCGTTTATTTGTTCTAGTAGTTTGTTGTGAAGTTTTCAGGAGATTCTAGATATAGGATCATATCATCAGTAAATATTGAAGGTTTTACTTATTCTTTTCCTATTTGGATGCCTTTTATTTCTTTATCTAGCCTCATTGTTCTAGCTAGAAACTCTAGAACAATATTGAATAACAATGATGACAATGGGCATCCTCGTCTTGTTCCTGATCTTAGAGGGAAAGTTTTCAATCTCTCACCTTTGAGTACGCTATCTGTAGGTTTTTCATATGTGTACTTTAGCATATTGAGAAAGCTTCCTTACATTCCTATCTTTTGGAGTGCTTTTTTTTTTTTTTCAAGAAAGGGTGCTGTATTTTTTCAAATAACTTTTCAGCATCAATTGAAAGGATCATGTGATTTTTCTTCTTCAATTTATCAATGTGGTTTATTACACTAATTGATTTTCTTGTGTTGAACCACCCTTGTATACCTGGGATAAAACTCACTTGATTGTGGCATATAATTTTTTTAATGTTCTTTTGGATTCTCTTTGTGAGTATTTTGTTAAGGATTTCTGCATCTATATTCTTTAGAGATATTGGTCCATACTTTTTTTGGTGGTATTTTTATCTGGCTTTTGTATTAAGGTGATGTTGGCTTCATAGAATGAGTTTGGTAATGTTATTTCTTGTTCAATTTTTTGGAAGAGCTTGAGAATGATTAGTATAAGATTGTCTTTAAATGATTGGTAAAATTCACCTGTGAAGCCATCTCATCCTGGGCTTTTCATCTTTGGGAGGATTTTGATCACTGTTTCAATCTCTTCATTTATTATTGGTTTGTTGAGGTCTTCTATTTCTTCTAGGGTCAGTCTAGGTAGTTTGTGCGTTTCTAGGAATTTGTCCATCTCCTCTATATTGTCTAGATTTATGATATACAGTTGTTCATAGTATTCTCATATGAACTCTCTTATTTCTGCGGGGTCAATGGTAATGCTCCCCAACTCATTACTGATTTTATTTGTGTCCTCTCTTTTTTTTTTTCTTTTTCAGTCTAGCTAAGGGTTTGTAGATTTTTTTGATCTTCTCAAAGAATCAACATTTGTTTTTCTTTATTCTATTGTTTTTATTTGTTCTTGATTTCATTTATTTCTGCTCTGATCTTTACTATTTCTTTCCTTCAGCTTGGATTGGGATTAGTTTGCTGTTCTTTTTCTAGTTCCTCCAGGTGTGTAGTTAGAGCTTCAATTTTAGATCTTTCTTCTTTTTTTAAATGTAAGCATTGAGGGCTATAAATTTCCCTCTCAGCACTGCCTTTGCAGTTTACCATAGGTTTTGATATGTTGTGTTCTCATTTTCATTCCTTTCAAGATATTTGTTTATTCTCTTGCAATTTCTTTTTGACTCACTGATTATTTAAGAGAGTGTTGTTTAATCTCCATATATTTATGAATTTTCCCTTTTTCCATCCATTATGAATTCCAGCTTCATTCTGTTGTTATCAGAGAAAGTGGTTTTGTATAATTTAAATCTTTTTAAATTTATTGAGACGTGTCTTGTGACCCAATATAAGGTCTATTTTAGAGAAGGCTCCATGAGCACTTGAAAAGAAAGTATATCCTGCTGTTTTGGTGGTGAAATTCTCTACAGATATCTATGAGGTCTAGTTGATTTATCATATTATTCAAGTTCTCAGTTTCTTATTTATCCTCTTTCCAGATGTTCTATCCAAATACTGCGAGTGGTATATTGAAGTCTCCAACTATTATTGTAGAGACCTCTATTTCTCCCTTCAGTTTTGTCAGTGTGTGCCTCATACATCTTGAGGGCACTCATGTTAGGTGCATAAATATTTAGTATAGTTCTTTCTTCTATATGAATTGTCCCTTTTATTAATATATAATGAACTTCTTCATCCCTTATAACAGTTTTGCATTTGAAATCTATTTTGTCTGATATTAGTATCATTACTCCAGCTCTTTTTTGGTTACTCTTTTCATGGAATGCCTTTTTCTAAACTTTCACTTTTAACCTGGTTGTGTCTTTACGTCTGAGGTGAGTCTCTTTCAGACAACATATTGATGGCTCATATTTTTTTGGAGGGGGAGCCAATAGCAATTAAGTTTAATTGAGGTCCAAACAGAGCCCAGTAACTGAGATCCTTTCCCCTTGATGTTAAGTATATAATAACATAGCAGATATTTTCCTTTCTATATTAATCAATCACTGTAATCAGTAACATTTTGCTAAGTTCAAAGCTCATTGATGAAATCAGGGACACTGCTATTTGCCTTTCTGTAGAGATCCAGGGTATGGCAAGACCCCTAGTGACAATACATGTTTCTTTAGAGGAAGATGCTCTTTCTTTTTTAAATATACTTTTTATTTTTTAAAAGATATTTAGATCACATAAATGCTAATAAAAAAAATAGGGGATTCCCATATGCCCCGCTCCGTACCTTTCCCACATTTTCCCACATTAACAACACCCTCCATTAGTGTGGTATATTTGTTACAATTGATGAACACATTTTGGAGCATTGCCACTAAGTGTGGATTATAGTTTACATTGTAAGTTACACTCCCTCCAGCACAAATTTATAAGTATGACAAGATATATAATGGCCTATCTGTCATTGCCATGTCATTCAGGACAATTTCCAAGTCTCGAAAATGCCCCCCATATTATACCTGTTTTTCCCTCTCCCTCCCCTCAGAACCTCCAGTGGCCACTGCCTCCACATCAATGATAAAACTACTTCCATTACTAGAATCACAATGTCTATAGTAGAATACCAGTAAGTTTACTCTAGTCCATCATTCATTCCCCAGTCCTGAGGATTCTGGGATGGTGATGCCCACTCCACATGTAATTGAGAAGGGGCTTCAATCCCATGGGGCAGATGGATGGGACAATCTTGCTTGCAGTTGCAGACTCTCTTTTCCTTGGGATGGTTGATGTCCATCATCATCTCCTTATTAGTTGTCCTGGGTGATTTCAATTAACTGTAGAGTAGGTGTAACAACTCTGTTGAGATTCAGGGCCCAGCTGGCACATAGATAACCCAAAGATTTATGTTTCTTGGAAATGCATCTATCGGCTCTCATACTAATTATAGGTTCAAATACAATAGGAAGAAGAGGGATGTGTAGGGAAACCACAAATAAGTCCATCTCTGTCACACTGGGGAGCATAAACACCCAAGTAGGGCCCACTGACAGGGCACCAAACTCCTGAGCTTTCTCCCCTGCCTATAGTATCTGGATGTCTCCAGAGCCCTCAGGAGTCCCACTATTTGAGGCAATATTTACTTTGACAGTCAAGGAGATCCTGCTGAGATGTGCATAAGCTAACCTCTGGAATGACCTCTTGACTCACTTTGAAGTCTCTTAGCCACATGAATTATTTATCTTTATCCTTTCCCCCTTTAGTTCAAGGTGTTTTTTTTCCAGTTGCATTGTTAGTTGGTGCTTGGTAGTTATCCCTCTTTGCCAGAGAAGCTCATCCCTGGGAGTCATTCATCTGTTGAGAGTCATTTGGGTTGTTTTCAACTTTTTGCAATAGTGAATAATGCCACTATGAACTTTAGCAAGCATATATCTGTTCATGTCCCTGCTTTCAATTCTTCTGGGTATATACCCAGCAGTGTGATTGCTGGATCATATGGCAGTTCTATAGTTAGCTTTCTGAGGACCCATCAAACTATCTTCTATGTCTTTGATAGAGGAATTCAAGTCATTGACATTCAATATTATTACTGTAAATGCATTACTTCATCCATTTTATCCTTTGGCTCTCTATGATCATATCGTTGTATCATCTGTCTTCTTACCATTTAGTTTACCCTTCTTAATAATCTTCATTTCTAAACTCTTTCCAAATCTCTCACCCTTGTTTTTTCATTTCAGGCTGCAGTACCCCATTCAGTATTTCTTGTAATTCTGATCTTTTGTTAACATATTCTATCAGTTTTTGTTTGTCTTTGAAGATTTTGAAGTCACCCTCACTTTTGAAGGATAACTTTGCTGTATACAGACTTCTTGGCTGGCAGTTTTTCTCTTTCAATAACTTAAAAACATCTTACAACTTTCTTCTCACCTCCATGGATTCTCAAGAGAAGTCAACACTTAATCTTATTGAGTTTCCCTTGTATGTGATGCTTTTCTTTTTTCTTGTTGCTTTCAGACTCCTCTTGTTATCTCTGATGTTTGACATTCTTACTAGCATGTGTCTCAGGGTACGTCTATTTGGATTTATTCTGTTTGCAGTGCGTTGTCTTTCTTGGATATTGATATTTATATCTCTCATAAGGGTTGGGAAGTTATCAGTCATTAATTCTTCAAATATTCTTTCTGCCCTTTTCCCTTTTCTTCTCCTTCTGCGACACTGATAATGGTAATGTTTGTACATTGTGCATTGTCATTCCATTCCTTGAGATTCTGTTCCTTTCTGTTCTCTTGTCTTTTCCCATTCAGATATTCTGTTTTTGAAATCACTAATTCTGTCTTCAAGCATTTCAAATCTGCTCTTATGTGCATCTCGTTTATTTTTAATCTCATACCTAGTGTTTTTCATTCCCGTAAGTTCTGTTACTTTTCTTTGCAGGCATTCCAATTGTTATTTATGCTCACCCAGTATGTTCTTAATATCCTTTATTTCTTTACTCACATTTTCTTTAAATTATTTGAAGTGATTTAGGAGAGTTTGTGATTATCACTGATTAGTTGTCTTAAATCCTGTATCTCTTCAACATATTTAGTTTGTTCTTTGGCTGGCCCATCTCTTCCTGTTTCCTAATATGGTTTGTAATTTTTTGCTGATATCTAGGCATCTGAATATGTTTCTTAATTACTCTGATGACCAATTTCTCTCTCTTGCTCATTTTCTTTACAGCTCTTTGCTATTTGGTTCAACTTATTCTAAGTCTTTAAAATTGCCCAGCTTAAGTTTTCAAAATCAGGCCAGGGCCTCACTCATGGGGCACTGATTTTCAAGGCTTAAGCTATAGATAGAACAGAAAAAAGTTATTCTCCATGCTATTGCCAGACTGCCCAGCAGGTGGTTCTCCTCAGCATAGCTTTCTACAGAGGTGTTTCAGTCTGTTCTTTCCTGTGTTCCTGTGCTGAATCTCTAGAGAGGAGATTCTATGAAGACTCTTATGTCCGAATTCTCTGAAGAAAAGCCCCCTGACTCTCTTTCCCTTTTCCCTTGAAACAGCTGACAAGGAGGAAGGTGTCTGCTCCACTCTCAGTTAACTGCAATGAACTAGGTGTTTTACCCCAGCTTAATATCTTGATGGTGGGGGATGGGAGCCTTTCCTGGGTGCTGTGGGGGCTTGATAAATCACATTTGTTGTTTTGACTTCTTGTCTATCTGCCCTCCACCGTCCTGGGAATTGTGTAGCACTGGTCTTGTCTGAATATTCCCAAAGCAGGTCCCTCAGATAGCTTTTGGCTCTCTCCATTGTTTTGTGAGAGTATTGAACTCTGCCTGTTAGAATAACTTGAACAAAATATCAAAGAAGAGCTATGGAAAAAAAACAATAAGCAAGAAAGAGATATTGGCCATCATAGTAAATTCACAAACATATTCGGATGCTTAGACATCAATAAAAAATTACAAAGAATACTAGGAAACATGAAAAGATGGCTCAGCCAAAGGAACAAACCAAATATCCTGAAGAGATACAGGATTTAACACTAATCAGTGATAATTAAACAACTCTTCTGAATTAATTCAAAGAACTGAAATAAAATATGACTAAAGAAATAAAAAGATATTAAGAACACACTGGGGAATTGTTGGAAGATGGCATTGCACTAAGTTCTTAAAACTGCCCAGCTTAAGTTATTAAAATCAGACCAGGAACTCACTACTGGGGCACAGATTTTCTCCCAGGAGTTAGGGTACAGAAAGAACCAAGAACAGTTTTTGTACTAGCAATTATGGGAGCCCTTCCCACCAGTCTCTGGGGTTTGGTAATTGATGTTTGTTGTTTGAGATTCTTGTTTTTCTGTCCCTCACACTCCTGGCAGTTGAATAGCACTATCTTGGTCTGCTGTCCCCCAAAGCAGGTTCCTCAGACAGTTTTTGGCAGTTAATCCCTTGTGTTTGTAAGAGAGCTGATACTTGCTTGCTTATTCCAATGTCATCTTCATGGAACTTCACTTTATGTAAAATTTTAATTAGATTTATGGCAATTCTTAATGGCTCTTTCTTGAAGTCATGATATTAGAAAGAGAGCCCATCTTTCCATTATCCAAAATAAGAAGAGCCATCTCAAATCATCCATGAATGGTAGAAAATGAGAACTTGGAGGAATCTTAAAGATCATCAGTTCTGATCTGGTTTTTATACTGATTGTGGTGAAGTCCAGAAACAGAAATTGATCTTTCCAGGGGCACACAGATATTGGAATAACTCCATTTTAAGTACTTCCTTCTCTGGGTTTCCATAGCATCAAACTCACATGATTCTCTTACTAACATCGTCTCAGTTTAGTTTCCTTTACACATTTATTTTCCTTTGCCTAACTATTAAATTCTACTGTTTCTCAAGATTCTGTTCTATGCTTTTTTTCTCAATCAAGACACATTTCTGTGGCGATCTTATCTACTATCATGGATTAGATAACTATCCCTCTGCTGATGACTTCTAAATATACATTTTCAGTTCTGAACTTTCTCCCAATGTCCAAATATCTACACAGTATCTCTATTTCAGTGTTACAGAGACATCAAAATATCATGTCCCACACTGTACTCATCATCATCCTTTTGCTCCCTTCACCCAAGAAACCTGCTTTTCTTTCTATGTACCCTATTTCAATATGTGGCACTAACAACTCAGTTGTCCAAGCCAGAGATCTGGGAATCATTCTTGACCCCTTATTCACCTTTACCCCACACCCACATCAAACTTTTCAGTGAGATTTTTGAAGTCTATCCTGGCCATTATCAACTTTACCTGTATCACTGCAATAGCCTACTACTTAGTCTCTCAGTATTCAATGTTAGACACTTTCTCCATTCAACATCTATACACTAGCTAGAGTGATCTCTGAATTATGGAAAAAGTATTGATACATATCTTATTAGAATCATTAACGCCTAGCTTCTCTCTGGATGTAGCCTCAAATTCTTAGATGGCCTACAAGGCCTTGCAATATCTACTTGTACTTACATTTATAGCTGTCATAATACCAGCTGGATACAAGTAGAAAGAATTTTAGTGTTAACTTTTAAAAAATTAATATGTACAGTGTACAATAAATGATTACGAGAAAAAGAAACAGGAAAGATAGTTCAAGTAAATGGAGAATAAAACCAGGAAACATAAATGAAGAAGACCAGAGTATGGACATACCAGTCAAAGTTATTAAAAAGGGACCTTTGGACTTCTGGAAAAATCCATCAAAGTAGGTAGGCAAAGACAAACTTTCTCACACACAAAAAAAGGAGAAAGGACAAAAACCTATCTGAGGGAGCTGCTTTGGAGATATATAAAATGGGAAGGTGCTGTGCATCATCGAAGAAGAAACTAGACAGATAAAGAAGCCAAAGGAACATAGTTTTCTTGGACCTGTTATTTTTACTTTTTTATCAGTTCCTTTTTTCCCTTTTTTTTTCTGTATTTTATTTGCTAAAACCCGGTACATCACCTGTGGAAGGCAAGATGCAGGTTGATTGATTGATGAGCCCCGGCAGCCTGAGAAGCTTCTTAGAGGCCTAAGAAGGAAGGATGTTTTTCCTGTTTTTTTTTTTTTTAGTTGTTGCTGATTTATTTCTTGTTTGTTGTGTTTCCCCTTTCTTTGTTTCCATTTTTTCTTTTACTTTTTTTTCTACCTACTTTATTTCTTTTCTTTCTTTCATTTTTCTATTTTCTGTTTTCTGTTGTTTTCCTTTCATTCTACCTCTTTTTGTTGGCATTCATTTTTTTATCTCTCCCCTTTTTTTTTCCTTTTCCTTTCTTCTCATCATTCTGACATTGTAAGTCATTCTATTTTTTCTCTATTTTGTTCTTGTTTCTTTTTTTTCTATTCCACAATTTTATTCTTATTCCTTTGTACATTTTATGATTTTTCTCATATTACTTATTTATATTCCTAGCTCTTGTACAGTTCCTCTTGTACTTTTACTATTGTTATTTTTTGTCCTTTTATCTCTTTTCTTTACTCTGGTCCTACTATTTTTTTTTCAAGGAAACATAGACAACTGCAAGGAGATACAATAAGAGGAAATAAGTGTCAAAGAGGAACCTTACCACACACAAAAACAAAATAAAACCCTAGAGGAGAATGAGAAGCTAACCAACCAAATAAGCCCATCAAGATAAATAGATGTCTTTACACCAAAAAAAAAAAAAATTACAATCCATACTAAGAAACAGGAAGACATGGCCCAAAGTAATGAATACACTAAAAAATATAACAGTAGAAGATGAAGAATGTGGAACAACTAATCAAGGATATCCAAATAAATACCATGAGTCAATTTAATGAAGTGAAGGAAGAGATATAGGATAGTTAGAAGACACTGGGGAAACAAACCAAAGAAAATGTAAATATAAATGAAAAGATAACAAATCTGATGGTAATGAATGGTACAATGCAATAAATAAAAAGTACGCTGGAAGCACATACTTGTCAAATTGTCCAATGCTTAAGAAAAAGAGAGAATACTGAAATCAGCAAGAGAAAAAAGATCCATCAAATAGAAGGAAATCTTTATAAGATTAAATGCTGATTCTTTAACTGAAACCATGGAGGCAAGAAGGCAGTGGTAATATATAGTAAAGGTTTAAAAAAAAAACCCTGTCATCCCAGACATCTGTATCCAGCAAGGCTGGAATTAAAAAATGAAGGAGTTTAAAATATTCACAGATAAACAAAAATTAAGATAATTTGTCAACAATAAATCTTCCCTTCAAAAAAACTAAAGGGTATTCTGCAGGTTGAAAGAAAAAAACACATGGAGAGAAAGAGAGCTGGAAGAGAGTGTAGAAAAGAAAAATATTGGTAAGAATAACTAAAAAGAAAATAAGAAAAATAAAAATAATATATAACATACATAAACCTAAAAAAAATATGGCTAATGTAAACATCCCTTGACATTAATAACATTGAATTTTTCAAATATATATATATTTAAAAGATATTTAGATTACATAAATATTACATAAAAATATAGGGGATTCCCATATGTTCCCACATTTTCCCAAATTAACAACATCCTTCATTAGTGTGGTACATTCATTACAATTTATGAAAACATTTGAAGCATTGCCACTAAGCATGGATTATAGTTTACATTGTAGTTTAGACTCTCTCCCACACATTTTTGTAGATTAGGTCAAGATATGTAATGGCCTGTATCTGTCATTGTAATATCATTCAGGATAATTCCAAAGTCCCAAAAATGTCCCCATATTTCACCTGTTTTTCCCTCTTTCTGCTTTCAGAACCACCAGTGGCCACTACCTCCACACCAATGATATAATTTCTTCCATTGCTAGAATCACAATAAGTCTATAATAGAATACCAGTAAGTCTACTTTAGTCCATAATTCATTCCCCAATCCTAAGTATTCTGGGATGGTGTATCCCACTCCACATCTAATTGAAAGGGGGCTTTGATACCATGGGGCAAATGAATGGGACTCTCTTGCTTACAGTTTTATTTATTTTTTATTTTTTATTTATTTATTTATTTTTTTATTATGGGTAAAAATAAAAATTCTCACAATACATACAAACATTTGCAAAATGATATGTAAATATATATGCATATATGTGTATTTGTTTACAAAAATGTTATTTATATATATATATATATATACATATATTTTAAGAGGTGCTTAGATTACCTAAAATATTACACGGAACCCACTGGGATTCCCATGTTGCCCACCTCCCACACCTCCCACCACATCCAACACAAACATCTCCCACAGTTGCCGCTTTGTTCCCGGGCCTGAGGGTGATCAGCCCTGCTGCAGCCCGGGGGGCGACACTGGCTAGTTATGGGCCGTCCGGTGCGCACTCCGGGAACGGCGAGGGTGAGGAGGTTCTCAGGGAGTGGCGTCGGGTTGGGGGCTCCCTGGTCTCCACGGCTCAGGTGTGGGGGGTATCTGGTAAGGACCGCGCGTGAAAGAAAGACTCGAGACCTTTGAGTGCGGGGGAAGAAGCAAAGAGAGAGCGTTTATTGAGGAAGTACAGTGCATATATACTCTTTAGGCTGGGGGCAGTCCCTCAGCCGATGGTGGAGGCTTATCATTGGGCAGTGGTTAGGGTCAGGGGTTGCTAGGGAGAAGGGGCAGAATTTGGGGGCGGCAAGGGGCGAAGCAAGGTTGTCCAAAAAAGGCAATAACTGGGGCGAGAGCTCAGATTGGTGAGAAGGAACAAGGAAGAGGGAGAGAGGGAAAAGGGGAATGGGGGAAGGGGTTATGTTGCGCGGGCAAGGCCACAGCAAGGCCTGCAGTTTGTAGATACTGCACACAGTGTGGCCCACCAACCTCAATGAACTTACACATCCTGGAGCCTTGCCACCAACCATAGACCACAGTTCACACTGTAGACCACACTCTCTCCCACTCAGTTGTGAGTGGTGTGTGCTGATTTAAAATGGCCTGCATCCATTGCCACAACAGTACTCAGGACAACCTCCAACTCCCAAAAAACCCCTGTATTTCAACTGCTCATCCCCTTCCTACCCAAAAACTGTCAAGTGGCCACTGGCTCCACCTCATTGTTATAATTTCTTGCATTGAGTTCCTTGGGATGGTCGTTGTCCATCATCATCCCCTTGTTAGTTGTCCTGGGTGAGTCCAATGAACTGGAGACTAGGTGTAGCACCTCCATTGGGATTGAAGGCCCAGTTGGCACATGGACAGCCCAAAGATTTTAGACTCCTAGATGTACACTTATCAATCCTAGTACTAATTATAGGTTCAAATGGAAGGGTCAGAAGAGCCATGTGTAAGGAAATCACAACTGAATCCAACTCTGTCACACAGGGGAACATAAATTCCAAAGTAGGGCCCACTGGCAAAGCATCAAACTCCTGAGCTATCTATCCTGACTATAGTGTCTGGATGTTTCCAGAGCCCTCACAAGCCCCACTATTTGAGATAGTATTTACTTTGGCAGTCAGTGAGATCCTGCTGAATGTTAATGGATTAAACTCTCCAAACAAAGGCACAGATTGGCAGAATGGATAAGAAAATATAATGAACTATATGCTATCTACACAAAACTCATCTTAGACACAGGAATGCAAGGAGGTTTTAAGTGCTGGTTGGAAAACAATTTTACATGCAAAGAATAATCAAAAATGGTTTGGAGTAGCTACACAAATATCTTACAGAAGAGACTTTAAATGCAACAATTGTAAGAGATAAAGAAGGCCACTATATATTAATAAAAGGGGTACTCTATCAAGAAGAAAGAAAAGTCATAAACATTTATGCATCTAACCAGGGTGCCTCAAAATACATGTGGCAAAACTTGGAAAAACTAAGTGAAGAAATAGATGCTTCTAGAATTATGGTGGGGGAATTTAATGTACCATTAGCACTGTTAGACAGAACATCTTGATAGAAGATCATTAGAGAAACAGAGACTTTGAATAATACATTGAGTAATACATTAGAGGTTTTGGAGCTAATAGACATATAGAGAACATTTCACTGAAATACAGTGGGATATACATTCTTCTCGAGTGCACGTGGATCATTCTCCAGGATAGACCATATGCTAGGCCACAGAAAAACTCTCAATTAATTCAGAAAGATTCAAATTATACAAAGTAATTTCTGTGACCACAATGGAATGAAGCTGAAAATTAGTAAGGAGCAGAGAACCAGATTAGGCACAAATATATGGAAGTTAAACAACACACTCTTAGTGTGTCTCAGTGAGTCATGGAAGAAATTGCAAAAGAAATCAGTAACTACTTTGAAATGAATGCAAATGACAATACAATGTATCAAAACCTATAGAAGTCAATGAGATCCTCCTGAGACTTGCATAAGTATAACCTCTGGACTGACCTCCTGATTCACTTTGAAATCTCTTAGCCATAAAAACTCATTTGTATTTACCATTTCTCCATTTTGGTCAAGGTCTTTTTCCAGATTCATTGCTACTTGGTGCTTGATAATAATCTCTCAGTACCATGGCGACTCATCCATGAAAGTCATGTCCCATGCTGGGGGAAAGGTAGTGCATTTATATGCTGAGTTTGTCTTATAGAGAGGCTGCATTTGAGCGATAAAGAGACTTTCAGGAGGAGAGAGGGGCCAAGATGGCGTTAGTGTAGGAGGGCACACACTGCAAGCTCCCAGAGCAAGGCCGATTGTGGACGGGGTCCTGCCCAGGGGTCTGTGCTGTGCATGCATGGAGTGAGAAGCTTGGGACATATATCTGCGCAGATCAACGGCGTGGATGGAACGGTAGAGATTCGTGAGTTTTAAGGCTACCGGTGGTGGTTGGCACAGACGGCTGAGCTCCACGGTGAGGGAGGAAAAATAAAATAAAATAAAACGGCCATTTGGAGCCGTGAGCAGGGCGAAAAAGTTTTATTTTCTGGGGATCTGGCTGCCTGGTGCCCCTTGGAACTTGTGTGAACAGAACAAACGAGCTAATCAGCACCCAGTGAACCGGAGGGGAGATTCTGGTCGGGGAATGGAGCTGATTTCCCTAGCCACCCAGGGATAAGACCCGGGCTGCTGTGGAGCCAGGAAGAAGGGACACTTCCCAAAAGAGGGAGGGTTCTGTTGGAGGACAGGGAAGGGGATTTTTTATTTTTAGACATCGATCTGGCTGCCTGCACCGCCCCATAGCTTTGGGGAGCAGACAAGCCGACCTGAAGCAGCATTAGGCTGAGAGCAGACGCGAATCTGCACTCACACTGACTTACTTGGCAGCCTGGAGACGCTCGAGCTCGGCTCCAGAAGGGGCGGAATCGGCCGCCTTTAGCACTCCTCACTGACTAACAACAGAGCTACAGATAACCTGGGGAGTCCAGAAAGTGGGATGTGCTTGATTAATTTCCACGGGCCCAGCTAGGGTCCCTTCTGTAAGGGGGTTGGTCTAGAGGAGGAATTATTTTGGGTCCTGCATTTGGCTAAAAAAATAAAAATTATAAAAAAAAAGTGAGAAGGTCACCTCAACAAATGAAAAATAAATTCTTTTAAATTTAGTTTAATAGCTAAAAGCTACTTCAGGACCTGCATATAGAACCCTGTGGGGAAATTGATTGATAAACACAAGTAGGCAGGAAGGATCCACTTGGACCCTAGGGGAATCATTGACGCCCCTTAGCTCTGTTTGACTGCTTGCCTGTGTGGATCTTTGGTTTCTCTCTGTTTCTTTCTGGTCTCTTGCTATTCTTTCCTCTTTCCTCCCCCCCTTTCTTTTTCCTTCTATTTTTATTTTTTAATTAGGTGCTACCAGCTTCTTTGCTGGGCTTCTTTTTCAGTAATTTCCCACTCGCTCTATATATTGATTCTGTATTACAAACTATCGCTTATCCTTCCTGCACCTTTCTGCCTTCTGTTTTCTGTTGTGGCTCTTAGAGACAACATATTTTCATAGGCCCACAACTTAAGGGTGTCAATTTCTATTCCATCTATTTTGTTTTCTTCTTCTTCTTTCTTTTTTTTTTTTTATTAGTATTAACTTTTTCCTTTCAGACCTTTCTTTACTATTTCTCTCCCTCCTCATAATTCTAGACTTCTAAATCACTATATATATATTCCTCCATTTGTTTTCCCAGTCCATTGTAGGAACTCCATATTTTTTCCTAGTACTCTACACTGCCTACACAAGTTAAATACTCATCTCATTAAGCCTCATTTTGCCCCTCTTCTAACTTTTATCAATATTACTATTATCCTTCTGCCTTCCTTACATCTTTTGATTCCTCTGGCCCTAACCTTTTGCCTTCAAGGGAACATAGAAAGAAGCAAGGAAATAAAATAAGAAGAAAAACTGCCAAAGAGAAAACTTAACTCACACGCAGAACCAACAGCTAAATAAAATTCTAGAGCATAGAGAAAAGCTAATCAAGTGAACAAACCCATCAAGATAATATGATGAAGAGAGGGCAACAAAAAAATACAAATGACTCTGAGAAACTGGAAAACATGGACCAGTCCAGTGCACAAAATAAAAACCACGAAGCAATGCAGTACATCGAACAACTAATCAAAGCTATCCAAACAAATATCATGGACCAACTTAAAGAACTGAAGAAAGAGATTAAGTATATAAAGAAGACACTGGGAGAACTACTGAAGAAATAGCTAACATGCCTAAAAAGGTAATGGATATGGGAAGCGGCTGTGGCTCAATCAGTAGGGTTCCCATTTACCATATGGGAGGCCCCGGGTTCGGGTCCCGGGGCCTCCTGGTGAAGGCAAGCCCGGGGCCTCCTGGTAAATGCAAGCCCGCCCGCACGGCGTGGTTAGCTGACCCAGCGAGCAGAAGCAGCAAGGGGGGGATAAATGAATAAATAAATAAAATCTTTTTTAAAAAAAAGGTAATGGATATGATGGTGAACAAAGGCAGAAGCCAAGAAATGAGAAAGACGCTGGACTCACATGGCAGCAGATTTGAACAGGCAGAGGAAAGAACTAGAGATATGGAAGACAACACAGCTGAAATCAAAGAGATTGTAGAACAGATAGACAAAATGATAGAAAAAATCCAGGATGGACTCAGGGAATTAACCGATAATACAAAACGCACAAACATATGCATTATGGGCATCCCAGAAGGAGAAGAGAAGGGAAAGGGAACAGAAGGAGTGTTTAAGGAAATAATGGCTGAAAACTTCCCAACTCTATGGAGAGAGATGGATGTGCAGATCCAGGAAGCACAGCACACCCCAAATAGTATAAATCCCAACAGACCAACTCCAAGACATATACTTGTCAAAACGTCCAATGCTCAAGACAAAGAGAAAATACTCAAGGCAGCAAGAGAAAAGAGAACCATCACATACAAGGGAAGCACAATAAGATTAAGTGCTGATTTCTCAACTGAAACCATGGAGGCAAGAAGACAGTGGTATGACATAGTCAAAACACTAAAAGAAAAAAACTTCCAGCCATGAATTCTCTATCCAGGAAAACTGGCATTCAAAAATGATGGAGAGTTCAAAATATTCACAGATAAACAACAATTAAGAGAGTATGTCAAGAAGAAACCAGCACTTCAAGAAATACTAAAGGAATCTCTACAAGTTGAAAGGAAAAAACAAAGGAGAGAGAGTTGGAGGAGAGTTTAAAAACAACCGAAATGTCAAAAAGAGAAACAAAACAACATATGACATACATTCACCCAAAGAAAAAATGTCTGAAGTAAGAAATTCGTTACGAGTAATAACACTGAATGTTAATGGATTAAATTCACCAGTCAAAAGATACAGATTAGCAGAATGGATAAGAAAATATGATCCATATATATGCTGTCTACAAGAAACCAACCTTCGACCCAGGGATTCAAGGAGTCTGAAAGTGAATGGCTGGAAATCATTTTACAAGCTAACAATAGCCAAAAAAGGGCAGGAGTAGCTATTCTAATATCAGACAAAATAAACTTTAAATGCAAAACTACTGTAAGAGACAAAGATGGACACTACATATTAGTAAAAGGAGTAATCTCTCAAGAAGAGAGAACAATCATCAACATTTACGCACCTAACCGAGGTGCCTCAAAATATGTGCGGCAAACTCTGGAAACACTAAGAGGAGAAATAAATTTCTCTAAAATTTTAGCAGGGGACTTCAACACACCACTATCATCATTAGACAGAACATCTGAGCAGAGAATCAATAAAGAAACTAAGGCCCTCAACAATCCATTAGAAGACTTGGACTTAATACACATATACAGAACACTACACCCAAATACAGTGGGATTTACATTCTTCTGGAGTACACATGGAACATACTCCAAAATAGACCACATACTAGGCCACAAAACAACACTCAATGAATTCAGAAAGATTGAGATTATACAAAGTAATTTCTCTGACCACAAGGGAATGAAGTTGGAAATCAATAAGGGCCAGAGAAACAGGTTAGGCACAAGGATATGGAAGTTAATCAACACACTCTTAGACAAACAGTGGGTCAAAGAGGAAATTTCAAAAGAAATCAGTAACTACCTTGAAACTAATGAAAACGACAACACAACATATCAAAACCTATGGGATGCAGCGAAAGCAGTCCTGAGAGGGAAGTTCATAGCCATAAATTCATATATAAAAAAAGAAGAAAGAGCTAAAATTGAAGACCTAACTGCACACTTGGAGCAATTGGAAAAACAACAACAAACTAAACCTAAAGGAAGTAGAAAGAAGGAAATAACAAAGATTAGAGCAGAACTAAATGAAACAGAGAATAACAAAGCACTGGAAACAATAAACAAAACCAAAAGTTGGTTCTCCGAGAGTGTCAACAAAATTGACAAACCCTTAGCCAGACTATCAAAGAAAAAGAGAGAACAGATGCAAATACATAAAATAAGGAATGAGCAAGGTGATATCACTACTGACCCCACAGAAATAGAGTATCATAAGAGGATACTTTGAAAAATTATATGCCAACAAGAATGACAATTTAGAGGAAATGGACAAGTTTCTGGAAACCCACAAACAGCCGACATTGATGAAAGAAGAAATAGGTGAACTCAAAAGTCCAATTACAAGTAAAGAGATAGACTCCGTCATTAAAAACCTCCCAACTAAGAAGAGACCAGGACCAGATGGCTTCACAGCTGAATTCTACCAAACATTCTGGTTAGAGCTAACACCAATTCTACTTAAGCTCTTCCAAAAAATAGAAGTAGAAGGAATATTACCTAACTCATTCTATGATGCCAACTTTACCCTAATACCAAAACCAAATAAAGATACCATAAGAAAGGAAAATTACAGACCAATTTCTCTAATGAACCTAGATGCTAAAATCCTTAACAAAATACTTGCTAATCGCATTCAACAACATATCAAAAGGAATATACACCATGACCAAGTGGGTTTCTTCCCAGGTATGCAAGGATGGTTCAATATAAGAAAATCAATCAATGTAATACATCACATAAACAGATTGAAAGAAAAAAATCACATGATGATCTCTATAGATGCAGAAAAAGCATTCGACAAAATACAGCACTCTTTCCTCATAGAAACACTACAAGATGGAAACTTTCTGAAAATGAGAAAGGGTATATATGAAAAACCCAAAGCTAACATCATTTTCAATGGTGAAATTCTAAAATGCTTCCCTCTGAGATCGGGAACATGACAAGGATGCCCACTATCACCACTCTTATTTAACATTGTCTTAGAAGTACTTGCATGAGCACTGAGACAAGAAAAGGACATAAAAGACATCCAGATTGGAAAAGAAGAAGTAAAACTTTCATTATTTGCCAGATGACATGATCCTATACATAGAAAGACCTGTGAAATCTACAACAAGGCTTCTAGAACTTATAAAGGAGTTCAGTAATGTTGCAGGCTATAAGATCAATGCTCAAAAATCAGTAGCATTTCTGTACACCAATAACCAGCAAACTGAGGAGGAAATCAGGAAAAAAATACCATTTACAATAATAGTAGGTAAAAGAATCAAATACTTAGGAATAAATTTAACTAAAGATGAAAGGTCTTATATACAGAAAACTAAACATCACTGTTAAAGGAAATCAAAGAAGACTTAAATAAATGGAAAATAGTCCCTGTCCATGGATAGGAAGACTAAACATCATCAAGATGTGTACCCTACCCAAACTAATCTACAGATTTAATGCAATCCCAATAAAAGTCAACACTGTATTTTTTAAGGAACTGGAAAAACTAACCACAAAATATATTCGGAGAGACAAGGGGCCCCAAATTGCCAAAGATATATTGAAAAAGAAAAATGAAGTTGGAGGTATCACACTACCTGACTTTAAAACATACTACAAAGCTACAGTGATCAAAACTGCGTGGTATTGGCACAAGGATAGACCTACTGACCAATGGAACCGATTTGAGAGTTCTGATATAGATCCTCGCATATACAGTCATCTGATATTTGACAAGGCCACGAAGCCCACTCAGTTGGGAGAGAATGGCCTCTTTAACAAGTGGTGCTTGGAGAACTGGATATCCATATCCAAAAGAATGAGAGAAGAAGACCATCTCACACTTTATACAAAAATCAACTCAAGATGGATCAAAGATCTAAATATAAGAGCCAAAACCATAAAGACCTTGGAAGATAATGTAGGGAAGCATCTACAGGACCTTGTAATAGGAAATGGTTTCATGAACTTCACAGCCAAAGCACGAACAACAAGAGATAAAATAGATAAATGGGATCTCCTAAAAGTTAAAAACTTTTGCACCTCAAAAGATGTTATTAAGAAAATAAAAAGGCAGCCTACCCAATGGGAAAAAAATATTCTGCAACCATATATCTGATAGGAGCCTAATATCCTGCATATATAAAGAAATCCTACACCTTGAAAATAAAAGGACAAACAACCCATTTAAAAAATGGGCAAGTGACCTGAAAAGACACTTCTCCAAGGAAGAAATACAAATGGCTAAAAAGCACATGAAAAAATGCTCAACATCGCTTGCTATCAGGGAAATGCAAATCAAAACTACAATGAGATACCATCTTACACCCATCAGAATGGCAGCTATTAAAAAAACAGCAGACACTAAATGTTGGAGAGGATGTGGAGGAATAGGAACCCTCATCCACTGCTGGTGGGACTGCAGTATTTTCCAGCCACTGTGGAGGACAGTTTGGCGGTTCCTCAGAAAACTAACAATACATCTTCCGTATGATCCAGCAATTCCACTGCTGAGTATATACCCAGAAGAACTGAAAGCAAAGACACAAACAGATATATGCACACCAATGTTCATAGCGGCATTGTTCACCATTGCCAAAGGTTGGAATCAGCTCCGGGGCCCATCAACAGGCGAATGGATAAGCAAAATGTGGTACATACATACAATGGAATATTACTCAGCTGTAAGAAGGAACAAAGTGCTAACACATGGAATAACGTGGATGAATCTTGAAGACCTTATGTTGAGTGAAGCAAGCCAGGCACTGAAGGATGAACAGTATATGACCTCACTGATATGAACTGAGGAAAGTGAGCAGTCTCTGAGAACCATTGTCTGAAAGATAGGTTAACAAAGGAGAGTAAGAGAAGAGCAGGCTTTGAGCCATCACCCATATGGACATAATCTATTGTAAAGGGATAGAGTGTGGTTGCATGTTGGGGGATGGGGCAGATGAGTGGTGGTGTTCCTGGGTTTGGTGGTGCAGCACTGGCGGGTGGGTGGATTAGGAAGGGCTGTTTCAAATCCCCAGGGCATGTAACTGTGAATCTTGACATTCCATGGGTCGGGAGAGGGTGGTATCATGGGCCCTGGGGGGCTGGGGGGAAGGGAACAGTCAAGATCTAATGGGGTGTTTGGTGGTCATGGGGAAGGTTTTTCATTACCTTACAATAATGGACACAGGACATGGTAAATATCATAAAAATTATTAAAATGTATCATCTAAATTGTAAACTATACTGTAAATCATTGACAATATTTAGTTGCTATATTTTGCTATCTATAACAGCTATAACAATGCTAAAATTCAAAAAAAGGGCGGGGATTAATATGGGGAGGGGAAGGAGGGGTGGTTTGGTATCTGGAGGGCTCCGGCACTCTGTGTGTGACTTTGCTGTGACCTAAAACTTCTTTGAAAATCAAATGAAAAATTGGGACACAAAGGGATTGAAAGGGGGAAGGTGTCACGGCACACCAGACATCCGATAACACGGTGATAAAAGGAAGGAAAGAAAAAAAAGAGAAAGGAAAAAAAATGAATATATATATATATATATATTAAAGGCATTTCCTTTGCCTTTTTGCCCATTTTTTGAATGTCCCAATCCGCTAATTATATTTTATTTTGTTTGGTTTTTGTTTGATTATTTATTTTTTTTCCTTCTCTTTTCTTTTTTTTTTTTCCTCTGAGTTTCCTTATGTTTGTCTCTTGCATGTAAGCTTATCATACTTGTTTCTTTTTCCTAGTAAGTGTATTTGATAATTTTATGGACTACATGTTAATGGAGGATTTGGATCACAGAAGGGTTACAATGGGTACTGTAGGGGATTATTGGTGGGGGGTGTCTGGGAGGGGGGTTTCATGGGAATTAGTTCATCTGAATATACATGAAAGACATACAAAATCGTTCAAAAGATCAAAAGATGGGGCATGGTCACGATGGGTGGACAATCACAGAATAAATGAGGGAATCTGAATTCCTAGCCTGGAGAGTTCTGCCACAGTCTCTAAGGGAGCAGCAATAGTCCTCTGAGTTCAGGGACAGTGTCTGTCAAATGAGGATGACCCATTGATGTGTTCTTTTTATTGATGACTACCTTTGTGAGACTTTGCTCTTGTAACTGAGACTTAGCCTGCAGTTGTGGGGTGCCTAAAGGTTGCCAACTGGGAGCCTCCTTGTTGCTCAAATGTGGCCTCTCTCTAAGCCAAACTCAGCATATGATTGCATTACCTTCCCCCCAACGTGGGACATGACTCCAGGGGATGAGCCTCCCTGGCAATGAGGGATTAATACCAAATGTCAACTGGCAACACAACTGGAAAAAGACCTTGAATCAAAGGGGGAAAAGGTAAAGACAAATGAGCTCAAGTGGCTAAGAGACATCAAAGAGTGTCGGGAGGTCATCCCAGAGGTAACTCTTACGCACACCTCAGTAGGAGCTCATAGAACATCTAAGTGCCTATCACCCCACACAGAGGGGCTCCTGAGAGCTCTGGAGACACCCAGGTCCTATATAAATGGGGATAGACCAACAGACTGATGCCTTATCCGTAGGCTTTATTTTGGAATCTGTGCTCCTGAGAGTGATAGAATTGGACTCAAATAAGTCCTCCCTGCACATGGTTCATCAGTCCCTTCTATTCAAACCTATATGTGATGCTGAAGTTTTTAGGTATACTTCCAGAGACTGGAGCCTCTGGCCTACCTATGTGCCAGGTGTGCATGGAATCTCGGTGGAGCTGCAACTCCTACCCTACAGCTCAATGGACTCATCCAAGTCACCTGGCGAGGAGACAATGATGGGCAATGGCCATCCCAGGGAATGGAAAGGGCCTGCATCTGCAGGCAGGATCATCCCACCCACCATATACATGGAATATAAGCCCTCTCTCACTTGGAGGTGGTGTGGACATCACCATCCCAATCCACTCAGGATTGGGGGAAGAACTATGGACTAGAGTGGACTTGATGGTATTATGTTGTTCACATATGGTGATTCTAGCAATGGAGGAAATTATAACAATGAGGTGGAGCCAGTGGCCACTTGACACTTTTGGGGCAGGGAGGGGACGAGCAATTGAAATACAGGAGCTTCTTTGGGATTTGGAGGTTGTCCTGAGTACCTTTGTGGCAACGGATGTAGGCCATTTTAAATCAGCACACACCACTCAGAGCTGTGTGGGAGAGAGTGTGGTCTACGGTGTGAACTGTGGTCTATGCTTGGTGGCAAGGCCCCAGGATGTGTAAGTCCGTTGAAGGTGGTGGACCACACTTGTGGGAGATGTTTCTGTGGGATGTGGTGGGAGGTGTGGGCGGTGGGCAACATGGGAATCCCAGTGGGTTCCGTGTAATATTTTGGGTATCTAAGCACCTCTTAAAATATATTTATATATATACATAAATAATATTTTTGTAAGCAAATGCACATATATGCATATATATTTATATATCATTTTGCAAATGTTGATATGTATTGTGAAAATTTTGATTTTTACCCACAAAAAAAAAAAAAAAAAAAAAGAGGCTTTCAGGAGGTAAGTCTTAGGCAGTATATAATACTGGGCTAAGTTTCAATTTCACAAGAAAAGTTTCATAAATACAATCATCAATGTCAAGGTCCTGACATAATGGTCTGTCTTCCTTCACTAGACATTGCCCTTGCACTCAGGGAATTCTTGCTGTCTTATTAGAGAATGTAGCAGAACTCTTGAGGATTGGAATTTAATATTCTTTTGGATATTGTGTGGATCTCTAACCACTGAGACAATGTCCCATGAACACTTGAATACACATAAGTCTTAGAGGCTTTTTCCAGAAGAACACTGTCACATATGTCCCCACATCACTTCCACAGTAAAAAGTGCCTCAAATAGAAGGGCTCCTGAAGTCTCTAGAGATATCCAGAAACAATAAGCAGGGAGGCATCTCAGGAAATCGGCATCCTGTTAGTGGGCTTTACTTTGGAACCTATGCTTCTCATTGTAACAGAGTGAGACTCATTTATAAGCTCTCTACACATGGCTCTTCTATCCCATTTATCTGAACCCCAAATTAGCATTATACTTGATAAATTTAAGTCCCAGAGACTGAAATCTTTGGTCCATCCATTTGTCACTTGAGCCCTGAATTTCAGCAGAGTTGCAGCACCTGCTCTCAAGTTCATTGGACTCACATAGGATAACTAACAAAAAAATGATAATGGACAACACACATCACAAGGAACAGAGAGTGTATACAACCACAAAGAAGATATCTTCATCCATCTGCTCAATAGGACCTAAGCCCCCTCTCAATTAGTAGCAGAGTGGGCATCGCCATCCACAAATCCTCAAGATTGGGGAATGAACAATGGACTAAATTAGACTTATTATTCTATTATAGACTTACTATTATTCTAGCAATGAAATTACTCTTATCATTGATGTAAAGGCAGTGGCTGCCAGAGGTTCTGAGGGATGGGAGAGGGAAGAATCTGTGTAATATAGGGGCAATATTGGGACACTGGGTTTGTCCTGCATGACATTGCAGTGACAGATAAAGGCCATTGTATATTTTGTCATAATGTACAAAATTGTGCAGGACAAAGTGTAAAATATAATGTAAACTGTAGTCCATGGTTAGTGGCAAAGCTTCAATATGGTTTCTTCAATTGTAACAAATGTACCACACTAATGAAGATGTTGTTAATGTGGGAAAGTGTGACATGGGGAGGGAGTGGGACATACATAAATCCCTTATATTTTTGTAACATTTATTAATCTAAAGCTTCTTTAAAAATAAAAAAAATTATTAGAAAGTTCCATAGGTCCTTGAAAAGAAAATAAAACATACTTAAGGGTTACATGAAAAGTAGTGTTGAGAGAGAAATTTATAACCATAAATGACAATATTAAAAAATAAAAATAGCTAAAATGAAAGACCTAACTGCACAGTTGGAGGAATTAGAAAAAAGAACAAACTAACTCCAAAGTAAGTAAAAAGAAGCAAATAACAAAGATTAGAGCAGAGCTAAATGAAATTGAAAATAAGAAAGCACTAGAAAAAAATTAACAAAACCAAAATCTGGTTCTTTGAGAAGATTAATAAAATTGACAAACCCTTAGTTAAACTAACAAAGAAAAAAGAGAGAAGATGCAAACACATAAAATAAGAAACAAGGGAGGGGATATCACCACTGACCCCACAGAAAAAGAGAGTATCATAAGAGGATAATTTGAAAAAGTGTATGCCAACAAGATTGATAACTTAGATGAAGTGAACAAATTCCTAGAAACATAAAGTAGCCTACATTGATAAAAGAAGAAATTGATAAGCTCAACAGACTAATCACAATAAACTAGATTGAATCAGTTATCAAAAATCTCCAACTAAGAAGAGCACAGGAGCAGATGGCTTCACAATTGAATTCTACCAAACATTCTGGAAAGAAATAACACCAGTCCTGCTAAACCTGTTCCTAACAATAGTGGAGGGAACCTTTCTTAACTCATTCTATGATGCCAACATCACCATAATACCAAAGCCCCACAAAGATGCTACAATAAAGGAAAACTATAGACCAATCTCTCTAATGAACCTAGATGCTAAAATCCCCAATAAAATACTTGGTAATCATATTCAACAACACATCAAGCGAATTATACACCATGAAAAAGTGGGTTTCACCCCAGGTATACAAGGCTGTTTCAACATAAGTAAATCAATGTAATACACCACATTAACAGATCAAAAGAACAAAATCACTTGATTAACTCAATGGATGCATAAAAAGCATTTGACAAAATACAACATGCTTTCCTGATGAAAAACAATTCAAAACATAGGAATAGAAAGAAGCTTCCTAAACATGACAAAGTGTGTATATGGGAAACCCACATCTAACATCATATTCAATGGTGAAATTCTGAAAGCTTTCCTTCTAAGATCTGGAACAAGACAAGGATGCCCATGTCACTGCTCTTTTTTTTTTTTTTTTTTTTTTTTAACATTGTGTTAGAAATACTTGCTTGAGCACTTAGGAAAGAAAAAGATGTCATCCCAATTGGAAAGGAAGAAGTAAAAAATTCACTATTTGCAGATGACATGATCTTATAAATAGAAAGCCCTGAGAAATCTACAACAAAGTTTCCAGAGTTTAGTAATAAACTTAACTAAATATGTAAAGGACTTGTATACAGAAAACTACACATTATTAAAGGAAATCAAAGAAAACCTAAATAAATGGATGAATATTCCCTGTTCTTGGATAGGAAGACTAAGCATCATTAAGATGTCTCTCATATGGAACTGATGTACAGATTTAATGCAATCCTGATAAAAATTACCACAGTCTTTTTTACTGAATTGGAAAAGTTAACTATGAAATTTATTTAGAAGGGCAAGGGGCTTGAATAGCCAAAGACATACTGAAAAAGAAAAATGAAATCAGAGGAATAACACTATCTGACTTTAAACCATACTACTAAGTTACAGCCCCCAAAATTATGTGGAATTGGCACAAGGATAGATATACCAGCAAACGGAAGTCAACTGAGAGTTCTGATATAGATCCTTGCATATATGGTCAACTGATATTCAACAAGGCCACTAAGCCCACTCACCTGGGAGAGAATGGCCTCTTCAACAAATGGTGCTTGGAGACCTGGGTATCCATATCCAAAAGAATGAGAAAGCAACACCATCTCATGCTTTATACAAAAATTAACTAAAGATGGATCAAAGTTCTAAATAAGAGATCCAAGATCATAAAGATCCTGGAAGATAATGTAGGGAAGCATTTACAAGATTTTGTAGTAGGAAAAAAGTTCATAAACTTTATACTAAAAGCAAGAGCAACAACAACACAAAAGATAAAGGGGACCACCTAAAAATTAAAAATGTTTGAGCTTCAAAGGAATTTGTAAAGAAAGTGAAACAGTGGCCTAGTCAATGTGAGAAAATGTTTGTTAAGAATCTATCTGATCAGTGAGGTCATATACTGTTCATCCTTCAGTGCCTGGCTTGCTTCACTCAACATAAGGTCTTCAAGATTCATCCACGTTATTCCATGTGTTAGCACTTTGTTCCTTCTTACCGCTGAGTAATATTCCATTGTATGTATGTGCCACATTTTGCTTATCCATTCGTCTGTTGATGGGCACTGGGGCTGATTCCAACTTTTGGCAATGGTGAACAATGCCGCTATGAACATTGGTGTGCATATATCTGTTTGTATTTTTGTTTTCAGTTCTTGTGGGTATATACCCAGCAGTGGAATTGCTGGATCATACGGAAGATCTATTGCTAGTTTTCTGAGGAACCGCCAAACTGTCCTCCACAGTGGCTGGACCATACCGCAGTCCCACCAGCAGTGGATGAGGGTTCCTATTCGTCCACATCCTCTCCAACATTTAGTGTCTCCTGTTTTTTTAATAGCTGCCATTCTGATGGGTGTAAGATGGTATCTCGTTGTAGTTTTGATTTGCATTTCCCTGATACCAAGTGATGTTGAGCATTTTTTCATGTGCTTTTTAGCCATTTGTATTTCTTCCTTGGAGAAGTGTCTTTTCAGGTCACTTGCCCATTTTTTATATGGGTTATTTGTCCTTTTATTTTCGAGGTGAAGGATTTCTTTATATATGCAGGATATTAGGCTCCTATCAGATATATGGTTGCCGAATATTTTTTCCCATTGGGTAGGTTGCCTTTTTATTTTCTTAATAACATACTTAGAGGTGCAGAAGTCTTTAATTTTGAGGAGATCCCATTTATCAATTTTTCTCTTGCTGCTCGTGCTTTGGCTGTGAAGTTCATGAAACCATTTCCTATTACAACGTCCTGTAGATGCTTCCCTACATTATCTTCCAAAGTTTTTATGGTTTTGGCTCTTATATTTAGATCTTTGATCCATCTTGAGTTGATTTTTGTATAAGGTGTGAGATGGTATTCTTCTCATATTCTTTTGGATACGGATATCCAGTTCTCGAAGCACCACTTGTTAAAGAGGCCACTCTCTCCCAACTGAGTGGGTTTCGTAGCCTTGTCAAATATCAGATGACTGTATATGCGAGGATCTATATAAGAACTCTCCATCCGGTTCCATTGGTCAGTAGGTCTATCCTTGTGCCAATACCACGCAGTTTTGATCACTGTAGCTTTGTAGTATGTTTTAAAGTCAGGTAATGTGATACCTCCAACTTCATTTTTCTTTTTCAGTATATCTTTGGCACTTCGGGGCCTCTTTCGTCTCCAAATATATTTGGTGGTTAGTTTTTCCAGTTCCTTAAAAAATATAGTGTTGACTTTTGTTGGGATTGCATTAAATCTGTAGATTAGTTTGGGTAGGATAGAAATCTTGATGATGTTTAATCTTCCCATCCATGAACAGGGAATATTTTTCCATTTATTTAAGTCTTCTTTGATTTTCTTTAACAGTGTTTTGTAGTTTTCTGTATAGAAGTCCTTTACATCTTTAGTTAAATTTATTCATAGGTATTTGATTCTTTTAGTTACTATTGTAAATGGTATTTTTTTCCTGATTTCCTCCTCAGTTTGCTGGTTATTGGTGTACAGAAATGCTACTGATTTTTGAGCGTTGATCTTATAGCTTGCAACATTACTGAACTTCTTTATAAGTTCTAGAAGCCTTGTTGTCGATTTCTCAGGGCTTTCTATGTATAGGATCATGTCCTCTGCAAATAATGAAATTTTTACTTCTTCTTTTCCAATCTGGATGCCTTTTATGTCCTTTTCTTGTCTCAGTGCTCGTGCAAGTACTTCTAAGACAATGTTAAATAGGAGTGGTGATAGTGGGAATCCTTGTCTTGTTCCCGATCTTAGAGGGAAGGCTTTTAGGATTTCACCGTTGAAAATGATGTTAGCTTTGGGTTTTTCATATATACCCTTTATCATTTTCAGAAAGTTTCCATCTATTCCTATCTTTTGTAGTGTTTTTATGAGGAAAGAGTGCTGTATTTTGTCGAATGCTTTTTTGGCATCTATAGAGATTATCATGTGATTTTTTTCTTTCAGTTTGTTTATGTGGTGTATTACATTGATTGATTTTCTTATATTGAATCATCCTTGCATACCTGGGATGAAACCCACTTGGTCATTGTGTGTAATCCTTTTGATATGTTGTTGAATGCGATTAGCAAGTATTTTGTTAAGGATTTTAGCATCTAGGTTCATTAGAGAATTTGGTTTGTAATTTTCCTTTCTTGTGGTATCTTTATTTGGTTTTGGTATTAGGGTAATGTTGGCATCATAGAATGAGTTAGGTAATATTCCTTCTACTTCTATTTTTTGGAAAAGCTTAAGTAGAATTGGTGTTAGCTCTTTCCGGAATGTTTGGTAGAATTCAGCTGTGAAGCCATCTGGTCCTGGACTCTTCTTAGTAGGGAGGTTTTTAATGACTGAGTGTATCTCTTTACTTGTAATTGGGCTGTTGAGTTCATCTATTTCTTCTTTCATCAATGTCGGCTGTTTGTGGGTTTCTAGAAACTTGTCCATTTCCTGTAAATTGTCATTCTTGTTGGCATATAATTTTTCAAAGTATCCTCTTATGATACTCTTTATTTCTGTGGGGTCAGTAGTGATATCACCTTGCTCATTCCTTATTTTATGTATTTGCATCTGTTCTCTCTTTTTCTTTGTTAGTCTGGCTGAGGGTTTGTCGATTTTATTGACATTCTCGAAGAACCAGCTTTTGGTTTTGTTTATTGTTTCCAGTGCTTTCTTATTCTCTATTTCATTTAGTTCTGCTCTAATCTTGGTTATTTCCTGCTTTCTACTTCCTTTAGGTTTAGCTTGTTGTTGTTTTTCCAATTCCTCCAAGTGTGCAGTTAGGTCTTCAATTTTAGCTCTTTCTTCTTTTTTAATATATGAATTTATGGCTATGAACTTCCCTCTCAGGACTGCTTTTGCTGCATCCCATAGGTTTTGATATGTTGTGTTGTTGTTTTCATTAGTTTCAAGGTAGTTACTGATTTCTTTTGAAATTTCCTCTTTGACCCTCTGTTTGTCTAAGAGTGTGTTGTTTAACATCCATATCCTTGTGCCTAACCTGTTTCTCTGGCCCTTATTGATTTCCAACTTCATTCCGTTTTGGTCAGAGAAATTACTTTGTATAATCTCAATCTTTCTGAATTCATTGTGTGTTGTTTTGTGGCCTAGCATGTGGTCTATTTTGGAGTATGTTCCATGTGCACTGGAGAAGAATGTAAATCCAGCTGTATTTGGGTGTAGTGTTCTGTATATGTCTATTAAGTCCAAATCTTCTAATGTATTGTTGAGTGCCTTCGTTTCTTTATTAATTCTCTGCCTAGATGTTCTGTCTAATGATCATAGTGGTGTGTTGAAGTCCCCTGCTATAATTGTAGAAGAATTTATTTCTCCTCTTAGTTTTTCCAGAGTTTGCCGCACGTATTTTGAGGCACCTCGATTAGGTGCGTAAATGTTGATGATTGTTCTCTCTTCTTGAGAGATTACTCCTTTTACTAATATGTAGTGTCCATCTTTGTCTCTTACAGTAGTTTTGCATTTAAAGTCTATTTTGTCTGATATTAGAATAGCTACTCCTGCCCTTTTTTGGCTATTGTTAGCTTGTAAAATGGATTTCCAGCCATTCACTTTCAGCCACCTTGAATCCCTGGGCCGAAGGTGGGTTTCTTGTAGACAGCATATAGATGAATCATATTTTCTTATCCAGTCAGCCAATCTGTGTCTTTTAATTGGTGAATTTAATCCATTAACATTCAGTGTTATTACTCTTAACGAATTTCTTACTTCAGTCATTTTTTCTTTGGGTTAATGTATGTCATATGTTGTTTTGTTTCTCTTTTTGAGTTTTCAGTTGGTTTTAAACTCTCCTCCAACTCTCTCTCCTTTGTTTTTTCCTTTCAACTTGTAGAGATTCCTTTAGTATTTCTTGAAGTGCTGGTTTCTTCTTGACATACTCTCTTAATTGCTGTTTATCTGTGAATATTTTGAACTCTCCATCATTTTTGAATGCCAATTTTGCTGGATAGAGAATTCGTGGCTGGAAATTTTTTCTTTTAGTTTTTTGACTATGTCATACCACTGTCTTCTTGCCTCCATGGTTTCAGCTGAGAAATCAGCACTTAATCTTATTGTGCTTCCCTTGTATGTGATGCTTCTCTTTTCTCTTGCTGCCTTGAGTATTTTCTCTTTGTCTTGAGCATTGGACAGTTTGACAGGTATATGTCTTGGAGTTGGCCTGTTGGGATTTATACTATTTGGGGTGCATTGTGCTTCCTGTATCTGCACATCCATCTCTCTCAATAGAGTTGGGAAGTTTTCAGCCATAACTTCCTTCAACACTCCTTCTGTTCCCTTTCCCTTCTCTTCCTCTTCTGGGATGCCCATAATGCGTATCTTGCATTATCGGTTAATTCCCTGAGACCATACTGGATTTTTTCTATCTTTTTGTCTATCTTTTCTACAATCTCTTTGATTTCAACTCTATTGTCTTCCATATCACTAATTCTTTCCTCTGCCTGTTCAATTCTGCTGCCATGTGAGTCCAGCGTCTTTTTCATTTCTTGACTTGTGTCTTTGTTCGCCATCATATCCATTACCTTTTTAGGTGTGTTAGCTATTTCTTCAATATGTTCTCCCAGTGTCTTCTTTATATCCTTAATCTCTTCCTTCAGTTCTTTAAGTTGGTCCATGATATTTGTTTGGATAGCTTTGATTAGTTGTTCGATGTACTGCATTGCTTCCTGGTTTTTATTTTGTGCACTGGACTGGTCCATGTTTTCCAGTTT
>JAKSZT010054502.1:1253856-1300421 GCA_026826555.1 Tolypeutes matacus | reverse complement strand
TATATATATATATAAATAACATTTTTGTAAGCAAATACACATATATGCATATATATTTATATATCATTTTACAAATGTTTGTATGTATTGTGAGAATTTTGATTTTTACCCATAATAAAAAAAAAATAAAAAAAAAATGTATAGGGGAGTAAGATATGGACTATAGTTGGTAGTGTTACTTTGACGATGCTCTTTCATAATTTGTTAACAAATGTTTTACAACAATGCAAAGTATTTGTGGTGGGGTGATGTGTGGGAGTCCTTGTGTGATGTTATGCATGTTTGTTTTGTAAGTTCTCGATGTTTACTGAACACTTCTTGTTTATGTATGTTCATGTATGAATGATATACTTCAATAAATTGTTTTAAAACATTAAAAAAAAAAAAAAAAGAATCTATCTGATAGGGGCCTAATATCCAGCATACATAAAGAAATCCTGCATCTCAAAAATAAAAATGACAAGTAACCCATTTAAAAAATTGGCAAGTGATTTGAATAGACACTTCTCCGAAGAAGAAACACAAATGTTTAAAAAGCTCATGAAAAGATTCTCACCATCACTAGTTATTAAGGAAATGCAAATTAAAACTACAATGAGGTATCACCTAACACCCATTAGACTGGTGATAATTAAAAAAACAACAATAGGGGAGTTCAAGTGTTGGAGAGAATGTCAAGGAAAGGGAGCTCTTATCCACTACTTTGGGAATGTAGAATAGTGCAGTCATTGTGGAGGACAGTCTGGCAGTTCCTCAGGAAGATAACTATAGAAATGACATATGATCCAGCAGTACCACTGCTGGAATATATGCAGAAGAAATGAAAACAGGGACACAAACAGATCTATTCACACCAATGTTCACAGTAACATTATTCACTATTGCCAAAAGTTGGAAATAACCCAAATGTCCATCAACAATGAATGGATCAGCAAATTGTGCTATAACATACAATGGAATATTACTCAGCTGTACAAAACAACACAGTATTAACACACTGGATAACATGGATGAATCTTGAAGACCTTATGTTGAGTGAAGTAAGCCAGGCACTGAAGGACAAATATTAAATGACATTACTGCTATGAATTAAACCAATTGAGTAGACTCACAGAAGTAGAGTCTGGAAGATAGGTTTATAGGAAACAGAAAAGGAGTAGAAGGTTGTGAGCCAATGCCCATATGAGCAAAATTTATGATAAGGTGGAAGTGTGTAGTTGTGCAGTGGATGGGCATGACAGTGGTGCAGTGATGCTATTTGATTTGGTGGTGCTGGTCTTTGAGGTGTGTAGGGTGGTGGTTTTTGTTGGACAATACATAGAACTGGGGGGACGGTTAGGGGAAGGATTAGGTTAACATTGGGAATTTGCAGGTATGTGGTTAAAACTAAAATATTGGGAATGTTCTTTTGGGAAATATTGCAGGGGAGGGTTACTGGTGTAGGGTGTTGGATATGGGGGCATACAGGACAGGGCACACATGGAGCAGGCTTCTATGGAATATGTAAGTGTTCACCTTGTCATAGTGTGTTATATCGGTGGGTGTAGACCCACACAATAAATAAGAAAATAGTATACTCCTACCCGGGGGAGCCATGCTATGTTCTCAAATAGAGGGGCAGGAGTCTCTTGACAACATAGGTAGTGCCTAACATAAGAAAATAGACCAATATGTCAAGCCCTCAATGTTGTTGCAATAATTATAAGTCTTATTTTACAAAAAGTGAAACTTAGTGGTTACCATTGGTCATGAGGGGACGGGGAGGGAAATATAGAGTAGATGGAACATAGGGCATTTTTAGGGCATTAGTATTGTTTTACATGATCTTGCAATAATGGATACAAGCCATTATAAATTTTGCCAAAATTTATTAAAGTTAACAGTCCTAAAGTAAATCATAGTATAAACCATTGACCATGCTTAGTAACAATACTTCAATATTTGTACATCAATTGTAACAAATGTACCATACACATGTAAAATATAATTAACACTGGAAATGGGAAAAGGGGGAATTCATTGGGTATATGGGAATCCCCTATAGTCTCTACATGACTTTTCGTAACCAAAAGCTTCTTTGGAGATAACATGAAAAATTAAGACACTGGGGGAATATATGGGAGCAAATGTCAGTGTTCATACAAGACAACAGATCTTACAGTGATGAAACAATGTTTAAGTTTTTTTATTATTTCAATTATTAAATATTTTTTGTATTATATTTGTTATTTTTAAATGGTCATTATTTCATTTTATTATTAATTTTATTAGGTTATTTGGTTGGTTTCATTTTTGGAGAGGTTTTGGATCACAGCAAGGTCAGAACTGTGGCAGGGGAGGATCATTGGTTTGGAGTGTCAGTGATTGGAGGATGCATGGGAGAGGAATCACCTCTAAGTCATATGAGAGTGTCCACGTGTTCATGAGGCATTGTCAGAGTGGGAAGAAATCCACACAATAATTGAAAGTATATTGAATTCCCATCCTGGGGAGCACTGCTATATTCTCTAATGGGACAACAAGAATCCCCTGAGTACTGGGGTGGTGCCTAGTGAAGCAGGAGGGACCATTGAGATGGGCCTTTGATATTGGTGATTGTACTTATGAACCTTTTCTTTTGAAACTGAAACTTAGCCTAATATTTTATGTTGCTGAAGAATTACCTCCTGAGGGTCTGCTTGTTGCTCAAATGTGGCCTCTCTCTAAGCAAAACTCAACATATAAACATACTACCTTCCCCCTGAAATGGGAGATGACTCCCAGGGATGAGCCTCCCTGGCACAAAGAGATAATTACAAAGTGCCAACTAGCAATGAACCTGGAATAAGACCTTAACCAAAAGAAGAAAGGGTAAATAAAAATGAGGTTTTTTCCTTTTGTTTCTCTTCTTTTTTACCACAAATGAGTTTTTATGGCTAAGAGATGTCAATGTGAGTTGGGAGATCATTCCAGTGGTTATGCTTATACAAATCTTGGCAGGATCTCTGACTGCCACAGGAAATCTTGCCTCAAATTGCAGGGCTCCTGAGGGCTCTAGAGACATACAGACAGTATAGGTAAGGCAGATATCTCAAGAGTTTTGTGCCTGATATGATATTGGGCCTTACTTTAGAATTCATGTTCCTCACTGTGACAGAATTGGACTCATACGTGGTTTCCCTACACATGGCTCTTCTGTCCCTTCTATTTGAACCTATAGATAGTACTATACTTGATAGATGTATGTCCAAGAACTTTAAATCTTTGGTCCCTCCATGTGCCAGTTGGACCCTGAATCTCAGCAAATTTGCTACTCTCCAGTTCATTGGACTCACCCAGGACAACTAACAAGGTGATGATGATTGACACCGCCTATCCCAAGCAACAGAGAGAGTGTGCAACTGCAAGCAAGATAGTCCCATTCATCTGCCCCATGGGATCTAAGCCTCCTCTCAATTAGAATGAAAGTGGGCATCACCATCCCCAAATCCACAAGATTGGGGAATGAACAATGGCCTAAATTAAACTTACTATTATTCTACTATAGACTTATTGTTATTCTAGCAATGGAAGAACTTTTATCATCAATGTGTAAGCAGTGGTCACCAGAGGGTCTGATGGGATGGAGAGCAAAAATAAGTGTAATG
This sequence comes from Tolypeutes matacus, assembly GCA_026826555.1. NCBI lineage: Eukaryota > Metazoa > Chordata > Mammalia > Cingulata > Chlamyphoridae > Tolypeutes > Tolypeutes matacus. The sequence goes on along the minus strand of JAKSZT010054502.1, from coordinate 1,296,795 downwards.
TGGGGGAATTTTTGGGACATTGTAATTGTCCTGCATGATATTCCAATGATGGATACAGGCCATTATATATATTTTCATAACTTACAAAATTGTGCAAGACAGTGTGTAACCTATAATGTAAACTATATCCACAGTTATTAGCAATACTTCAATATGTGTTCTTCAATTGTAAGAAATGTACCACACTAATGAAGGATGTTGTTCATGTGGGAAAGTGTATGGGGTTAGGAAGTGAGGCATATGAGAATCCTTTATATTTTTATGCACATTTATGTAATCTAAACTATTTTTAATTTTTTTTAATTAAAAAAAGGATCTTCGATATGCTCAAAGAGATGATGGAAAATAAAGAAATGAAGTAAAAGATGTCAGCAAGCAAATCAGTGAACATGCTTAAGAAGATGAAGGAACATCCAAAGAAAAATAAAGGATATTGGGAAAACAATGAATGCACAATATGAGAATATACATAAATAGACATACATTTTTAAAGCAATCAAAGTTCCTAGGTGCTGTAGCAACATCTAGGCACTATATACAAGGGAGAAAATCCCAGGAGTTCAGCACCCTGTCATTGGAACTTACCTTGGAATATATGATAACCTATCCCCCGCAATGTATTGGAGTTGGACTCATTTATAATTTTCCTACAAATGGCTCTTATGCAACTTATATTTGAATATATATTTAGCACTATACCCACTAAATATGTGTCCAAGTGACTTAAATCTTCTGACTTTTCATATAATTGTTTAGCCCTGAATCTCAGCAGAGTTGCAGCCAACACCTACTCTCCAGTTCACCAGACTAGCCCAGGACAAGTATCAAAAGGATTTTGATGGCCAATGCCCATCCAAAAAAAAAAAAAAAAAAAAACAGACAGTATCTACAACTGCAAGCAAGATAGTTCCACTTATTAACCCCATGTGATCTTAGTCCCCTGTAAGTCATTAGCAGGGAATCACCATCTCAAAATCCTCAGGATTGAAGAATGAACATAAAGGGAGAATGCAACTATGGACTAAAGTAAACTTATTATTATCCTAGTAATAAAAGAACTTGTAATATTAATATATTAATATAAAAGCAGTGCTCAGCAGGGGTTCTGATAGGAGGTTGAGGGAAGAATAGGTTTAACACGGGGTGTTTTTGGGACATTGAAACATTCTGCATAGCTTTGCAATGACAGATACAGGTGATTATACATTTTTGACAAAAACTATAAAATTGTGTGGTGCAGAAGGAGGGGCAATATGGCGACAGAGTAAGGAGCTCCAAGAGTCAGCTTGTCATACAGGGCAGTTAGTAATCACCCACAGCTATTTATAACACTTGTTTGGGTGGCCCAGGAGACCAAAAGAGCATCCTGCAACATTCTTGGTAGAATGGAAGGAGGATACTGCCCATCTGCAGTGAAGATTCATGACTAGAGCACTCTATGGCATGGAGGTTTGTGTCCATCCTCCCCTGATGGTGCAAACCACTTCAGGAGCTATTCCATGGCTGAGGTGGAAGTTCCATTTACCAAAAACTTATGAGGAAAAGATGATTGGGCACTAACTTCAAGTATTGGTTAGTAAATTTGGCTGGATAAAGTTTAATGCTAAGAACAGCTGAAGTTTAAACCTGTCCAAGTCAGAAAGAGGCTGGTAGCTGCAATTTTATCTCTGCCCCTGGCATGAGGGGGAAGAAGAGCTAATTGAAAATCACAGACACATTAAGGACCAGATTCTTTCCACCTAGATCAGATTGCAGCCTTAGCCTAGGCTCCTGTCCCACCTGTAGGAGATAAGAAACTGAGGGGACTTGCACCAGCCTCTCTGGGCAACTGCTGGTGCTTTCAGGTGGCACAGACTGGATATTCAGACACGTGGGGCTCCTTCCCTGCCTCTCAATAGGATAGGAAGGAAGCTGTGTCACCTTAGCCTCTCTGAGCAACTGCGGCCACTTTCAGTCTGCACAAACAGTACTTTGGGCACCTGTGGCTCCACTGTCACACGTGATAGGACAAGAGGGGGTGGTGATTTCTCAGCCTCCCTGGGCAATGGCAGGCACTTTCAGCCTGCACAGACTGGACTGGTTGGGCACCTGTGGCTCCACCCCCACCCCTCAAATCGGATAGGAATAGGCTGTTGTTTCCTCAGCCTCTCTGGGCAACTGTAGACACTCTTGGCCTGCATGCAATAGACTGTTAAGTGCCTGTGGCTCCAAGCACAACTCTCAATAGGGTATAAAGAGATCTGTGTTTCCTCAGCATCTCTGGGCAAGTGCAGGTGCTTGTGGCCCACACAGACTGTTCTGTTGGTGCTTGTGGTTCTATCCCCACTCCTTAAAGGGCAGAAGAGACTGTATTCTCTCAGCCTCTCAAGGCAACTGCAGGCACTTTCTGCCCACATGGATTAGATTGTTGGGCACTCCAGAGGGTCCATTCCCATCCCTGGAAGGGGAGGAGGGGTGCCAGTGCTATGCTAGTGTACATGGGCAACTGTAGTCAGTTTTGACCTCCATGGCTTATTTTGCTGCCCACAACTGCAGCTCCATCCATGAACCTGGCAAAGGAGGAAGGAGCATGAAGCTCCATCAGTCTATCCAGACAACTGCAGATGGTCTTGGTCTGCATGGCTAGGATTACTACACACATCTGCAGCTCCACCCCTATCCCTGGGAGAGGAGAAAGTCGGGAGAACCTTCATCAGTACCTGGGGCAACATAGACAGAATTAACCTACATAGCTTCCAGTACCAACTGCATCCTTGGCTCCTACTAAACAACAAGCAACGGAGAAAGCACAATAAAGCCCTAAACTAAAGAGAGAGACTGTGCCCAGAATAAATACATTTAGTAACCCAGATGCAAAGACACCAAAAAATTTACAATCCACACCAAGAATCAGAAATCTATGGCCCTGTCAAAAGAACAAGCTAAGCCTCCAGATGACATAAAGTAGATAAGTCAACTAATTATGGATGTTCAAACAAATCTTAATGATTTTGATGAGATGGCTAAAGAGACCAAGGATATTAAGAGGACACTGGATGAGCACAAAGAAGAATTTGAAAACATACATAGAAAAATAGTAGATCTTACAGAAATGAAAGGCACAATAAATGAAATTAAAAATACACTGGAGGCATATAACAGCAGATTTGAGAAGGCAGAAGAAAAGTTCACTGAGCTTTAAGACATGGCCCCCAAGAGCAAACATACAACTAAACAGATAAAAAAAATGAATAGAAAACTTTCAACAGGGTCTCAAGGTACTCAATGACAGAAAGAACCATGCAAATATATGTGTCATGGGTTTCACAGAATGAGAAGAGATAAGGAAAGGGACAGAAGGAATATATGAAGAAATAATGGCTCAGAATTTCCCAATCATATTGAAGGACATAGATATCCATGTCCAAGAAGCACAATATACTCTCTATCAAATAAATCTTAATAGACATACACTGTGACACTTACTAATATCAAATGCCAAATACAAAAAGAAAATTCTAAGAGCAGCAAGAAAAAAGCAATGCATCACATACAAGAGATACCCAATAACACTAAGTGCTGCTGATTTCTCATCAGAAACCATGGAGGCAAGAAAGCAGTGATATGATATATTTAAGATACTGCAAGTGGAAAACTGCCAGCCAAGAAAATTATATCTGGCAAGATTGTTTTTTTCAGATATGAGGGTGAGTTTAGAATATTCACAGATAAACAGAAACTGAGAGGGTTTGTAACCAAGAGATCAGCTTTGCAAGAAATAGTAAAGGGAGTGCTGTGACCTGAAAAGAAAAGACAAGATGAGAGACTTGGAAGACAGTCTAGAAATGAAGATTATATCAGTAAAAGTAACGAAAATTGAAAAGAGAGGTGAAAATAAAATATGACAGATAAAACCCAAAGATCAAAATGGATGAAGTAAGAACTGCCTTTACAGTAATAGCATTGAATGTTAATGGAGTAAACTCCCCAAAAAAGACACAGTCTGGTGGAATGGATATGAACATATGAGCCATCTATATGCTGTCTACAAAAGACGCACCTTAGATCCAAGGATACCAATAGACTGAAAGTGTGAAAGCCTGGAAAAAGATATTCTGTGCATGCAGTAACCAAGAAAAAGACAAACTGGACTACCTATACTTATATCAGCTGAAATAGACTTTAAAAGCAAATCTGTTATTAGACACCATGAAAACATTATATATTAATAAAAGGTACAATTCACCGTGAAAAAATAACAACCATAAATATATATGCACCTAAACAGGATGCCCCAAATTATGAGGTAAACTCTGGGAAACTGAATGGAGAAATAGCTATATCTAAAATAATAGTTGGAAACTTCAGTACAGCACTCTGAACATTGGATAGAACATCTGGGCAGAACATCAATAATGAAACAGAAAGCATGAATAATATGTAAATGGACTAAACTTAATAGACATATACAGAGTATTGCACCCCCAAACAGCAAGATATACATTTTCCTTAAGTGCTTATGCATCTTTCTCCAGGATAGACCACATGTTGTGTCACAAAGGAAATCTCAATAAAATCAACAAGATCAAAATTATACAAAGCATTTTCTCTGAACATAATGAAATAAAGCAGGAAATAAATAAAAGAACAGGAAAAGGGAAAATTCACTATATATGGAGATTAAACAACACTTCAATAATTAGTGATTCAAAGAAGAAATTGCAAGATAAACCAATAAATATCTTCAATGAATGAAAATAAGAACACAACATATCAGAACCTCTGGGATTCAGGGAAGGCAGTGCTGAGAGGGAAATTTATAGCCCTCAATGCTTACATAAAACAGAAGAAAGAACTAAAATCAATGACCTAATTACACAGCTTGAGGAACTTGAAAAGAAACAGCAAAATATTCCCAAAGATCAGAGCAGAAACAAAAGAAATTGAGAACAAAAAACAATAGAGAGAATGAACAAAACCAAAATTTTGTTCTTCAATAAGATTAACAAAGTCAACACACTCTTAGCTAGACTGACAAAGAAAAAAAACAAAGATGCAAATAAATAAAATAATAAATGAAAATGGGGACAATACTACTGACCACACAGAAATAAAAGAGTTAATAAGATGAAACTATGAACAATGGTATGACAAAAAAATCAAACAATGTAAATGAAATGGAAAAATTCCCAAGAATATACAAACAACTTACACTGAACTAGAAGAAATAGAAGACCTTAACAAACCAATCACAAGTAAAGAGATTGAAACAGTCATCAAACACTCCAAAATGAAAAGCCCAGTACCAGATGGTTTCACAGGTGAGTTCTACCAAGCATTCAAAGAATATCTAATACCATTCTTACACAAACTCTTCCAAACATTTGAAGAAGAATGACCTCTATCAAACTCATTCTATGAAGCCTATATCACACTAATACAGAAGCCAGATAAAGATATAATGAAAATATAATTACAGAGCCATTTGTGTAATGAATACGGATGCAAAAATCCTCAACAAAATGTATGCTAATCGAATCCATCAACACATCAAAAGAGTTATTCAACATGATCAAGTGAATTTTATGAGTCACGCAAAGGTGGTTCAATGCAAGAAATACACCACATTAATCAATCAAAGAAGAAAAATTGAATGACCCTATCAACTGAGACAGAAAAGATATGTGACAAAATGCTTTTCTCATAAAAATACTACAAAAGATAGGAATTGTTGAAACTTTCTCAACATGGTAAAGGCAATATATGAAAAACTCACTGCTAATATTGTACTCAATGTTGAAAGACTGAGAGCTATACCATTGAGATCAGGAGCAGCACAACAATGCCCACTGTCACCACTATTGTTCCATATAGTACTAGAGAATCTAGCTAGAGCAATCAGGTAAGAAAGAGAAACAAAAGACTTCCAAATTGGAAAGGAAAAAGTAAAATTTTTGCCATACACATATGATATGATCATATATGTAGAAAGGTCTGAAAAATCTACAGCAATGCTGCTAGAGCTAATAAAAGATTTCAGCAGAGTGGCAGGATACAAGATCAATATGCAAAAATCTTTAGTGTTTCTATACACTAGTAGTGTGCAATCTGAGGAGGAAATCAGAAAAAAAAATCCCATTTACAATAACTATTAAAAGAATCAACTATTTAAGAATAAACTTAACCAAGGACATAGAGCACTTGTATTCAGAAAACTAAAATGGTTGCTTAAAGAAACTTTAAAAAGACATAAATAAATGGAAGAACCTTCTGAGCTCATGGATTGGAAGACTAAGTATCATTAAGATGTCAGTTTTACCCAAATTGACATACAGATTCAAAGCAATCTCAATAAAAATTCCACCAGCATTTTTAAAAAAATGGAAAATACAATTATCAAAATTTTTGGAAGGGTAAGGGGCCCTGAAGAGCCAGAAATATCTTATGAAAGGAATAGCAAATTTGGAGGACTCTCACTTCTGGAGTTTAAGCCATATTAAATAGCTACAGTGGTAAAAACAGCATGGTACTAGCATAAAGATAGACACAGCAACCAATGGAGTAAAATTGATTCAGAAAAGAACCCTTGCATCTATGATCAAGTGATTTTTGACAAGGCTGGGAAATCCACCCAATTGTGGAAGAACAGTCTCTTCAACCAAGGTTCTGAGACAACTGGATATCCATATCCAAAAGAAAGTAATAGCATCTCTATCTAACACTTTATATAAAAACTAACTCAAAATGGATCAAAGACCTAACTATAAAATCTACAACCATAAAGCTCTTAGAAAAAAATGTAGGAAAACACTTTCAAGACCTGGTGGTAGGCGCAAGATTCTTAAACCTTACACCAAAATCATGAACAATGAAAAAAATATGGATAAATGGGACCTCCTCAAGCTTAAAAACTTTTGTGAGTCAAAGGAGTTCACTTAGAATGTGAAAAGTCAGCTCACTCAATGCGAGAAAATATTTGGAAACCACATATCTGACAAGGATTTGATTTCCTTTCTATATAAAGAGATCATGCAACTCAATAATAAAAGAGCAAGCAACACAATTTTAAAAAGTGCAAAAGACTTACACATTTTTCCAAAGAGTAAATACAAATGCCCAGAGGCACATGAAAAAAAGTTTAATATCACTAGCCCTTAGAGAAATGCAAATCAAAACGATGATGAGATATCATCTCACACTGCATAGAATGGCCATTACTTAAAAAAATAAGAAAAAAATAAGTGCTGGAGAGGATATGAAGATATAGGAACATTCCACTATTGGTTGCAATGTAAAATGGTGCAACCTCTGTGGAAGACAGTTTGGCATTTCCTCAGGAAGCTATTTATAGAACTACCGTGTGATCTAGCAATTTCTCTACAAGGAATATATCCAGAAGAACTGAAAACTGTGAGGCAAACAGACATTTGTACATCGATGTTCATAGTGGCGTTATTCACAATTGCCAAAAGTTGGATACAACTGAAGGGTCAATGAATGGATAAGCAAAATGTGATGTATACATCTTATGAAATACTATGCTGCTGTAAGAAGAAATAAAACTGGGACACATATGATAACATGGATGAATCTTGAAGACATTTTAAGTGAAATAAGCCAATCACAAAAAGATAAATATTGCATATCCTCACTAATATGAACTAAATATGCAGAATAAACACATGAAGTTAAAACCTAGAATATAGGATATTAGTAGATAGGAGGAATGGTGAGAAGGTGTACTGATGCTTAAAGTATGTAAAAGTTTTAATTAATGTCTTAGTCAGCCAAAGGGGTTCTCATGCAAAATGCCAGGTTATAAAAACCCTGGTTTTTATAAAGGGTATTTATTTGGGGTAGAAGTCCACAGTTACCAAACCGTAAATCATATATTTCTTCTCTCACCAAAGTCCATTGCCACATGTTGGAGCAAGACAGTTGTCGATGTCTTGGGTTCCTCTCTTCCCAGGGCTTGCCTCTCTCTGGGCTCAGGTTTGCTTTGTGCCACAAGGCCAGCTGTAGAGTATCAGGCAAATGGCTTGCTTCTCTTCCCAGGGCCTTCTCTATTTCCTCACAACCAAGCTCCTCTGTATGCTACTTCCCGAGGCTTCAGCTCAAGACTCAGCATCACATCTCCAACTCAAAAACTGCTCCACACTGTCTTTTGCCATGTCTTTTATCTTCGAGACCCCATCCATCAAGGGGTGGGGCTCAACGCCCTATTGACGTTGCCCAGTCAACGCCCTAATCATAACTTAATCATGCCCAGATTAACAGACCAGTTTACAAGCATAATCCAATATCTATTTTTGGAATTCATAATTATATCAAACTGTCAAACTGCTACAATTAACTTGACTATAAAAGTGTGGAAATGGATAGAGTTGATGGTAACACATTATAGTGAGAATGACTAACTCAAGAGGGGAAGATTAAGACATTCCCAGGTAAACAAAAGCTGAAGAAGTTCATCATCAGTAGAGTGCCCTACACATAATACTGAAAGGAGTTCTTCAGACTGAAAAGAAAGGACAATAGGAAATGTTTCAAAGTATAATAAAGAAATAAAGATTCCCTGGTAAAGGTAACCAAATGGGTACTTATAAATGCCAGCTATATCGTATTGCATTTTGTTGGTATATAACTCCACTTCTTATTTTCTACTGGTGCTAAATTGCAAATGCATAAAATGTAATTGCAAATATGTGTAATTGTACATAGAATATACCAAATTATTATTTGTAACAAGTGCAAAAATGGTGGGGGCCTGAAAGGTATAGTGACAGTGTATATTTATGCTATTGAAGCCAAGCTGGAATCAAATCAAATATGATTGTTATAAACGTATAGTCCTCAATGCTTATATTAAAAAAGAAGAAAGAGCAAAACTGGAGATATAACTGCAAACCTGGAAGAACTGGAAGAAGAAAAGCTAACTAATCCCAAACCAAGCCGAAGGAAAGAAATAGTAAAGAGCAGAGCAGAAATAAATGAATTTAAGAACAAAAAAACTGAATCAGCAAAACCAAAAGTTGGTTCTTCAAGAAGATTAACAAAATCGAAAATCCTTACCTAGACTGACAAAGAAAAAAAGAGAGAAGATGCAAATAAATAAAAAATGAGAGGGGAGATATTACCACTGACACTGCAGAAAAGAAGAGAGATCATGAGAGGATACTATGAACAATTGTATGTCAAAAAACTAGAAATGGTAGATGAGTTGGATAAATTCTTAGAAGCATGAACAACATTCACTGACCCCAGGAGAAATAGAAGACCTCAACAAATCATGAGGAAAGAGTTTTAAATAGTCATTAAATACCTCCCAAACATTGTTACTGTTCTGCATGATATTGCAATGATGGATACAGGCCATTTTACATTTTGTTAAACCATATAAATTTGTGCTATGCAAAGTGTAAACCACAATGTAAACTATAGATCATGATTATTAGCAATGTCTCCATATGTGTTCATCAATTGTAACAAATGTACCACACTATTGAAAATGCTGGTAAAAGGAAAAAGTGTGGAAGGGGGAGTGATATTTTCAATGTAACATTTATGTAATCTAAAGTATCTCTAAAAATACAGAAAATTTGCTTAAAAAAAAGAACCACTGGGGAGAAAAAAAAAAAAAAAACCTCCCAAAGATGAAAAGCTCAGGACTAGATGACTTCACTGGTGAATTCTACCAGTCATTCAAAGATGATCAAATAGCAATCCTGCTCAAGCTCTTCCAAAATAATTGAACAGGAGAGAATGATACCAAGCATATTCTATGAAGCCAAAATCACACTAATATCCAAACCATGTAAAAATACTACAAAAAAGGAAATTAGAGTCCAATACCTCTAAAGAAATATAAATGCAAAAATCCTGACCAAAATACCTGCAAGCCAAATCCAAAAACAAATTAAAGCATATACACCAAGATCAAGTAAGTTTTATCCCATGTATGCAAGGGTGGTTCAAAACAAGAAAATAAATTAGGGTAATAAACCACATCAATAAATTTAAGAAGAAAAATCACATGATACTCTCGATGATGCAGAAAAAGCATTTGACAAAATACAGCTCCTTTATTGAAAAAAAAAAGAACACTCCAAAAGATAGGGATAGAAGGAATGTTTCTCAATATCGTAAAGTGCATATATTAAATTCTACTGCTAGCATTACTCTCAAATGTCAAAGACTGAAAGCTTTCTCACTGAGATCAGAAACAAGACAAGGATACCCACTGTCACCACTGTTATTCAATATTATGCTAGGAGTTCTAGCTAGAACAATTAGGCAAGATAAAGAAATAAAAGGCACCCAAATAGGACAGGAAGAAGGAAAACATTCACTACTCACTGATGATATTATCATATACATATAAAATCCTGAAAAGAACACAACAAAGCTACTAGAACTAATAGTCTAATTCAGCAATGTGGCAGGATATAAAACTAATATGCAAAAATCAACAGAATTTCTATACACTACTGATGAGTAATCTGCAGAAGAATTCAGAAAATAATAAAACTTATAACAGCAACTAAATTAGTCAAATATTTAGAAATAAACTTAATCAAGGACCCAAAGGAACTGTATTCAGAAAACTACAAAACATTGCTAAGAGAAACCAAAAAAGACTTAAATGAAGGACATTCCGTGTTCATGGACTGGAAGAATAAATATTTTTAAGATGTAGATTTCACACAAAATGATTTACAAATTCAAATCAATCCCAATAAAAAACCCATCAGCCTTGTTTTTCAGACATGGAAAAGCCAATAATCAAATTTATTTGGAAAGTTAAGAGGCCCCTGAATAGGCAAAAATGTCTTTAAAAAGGACGAAGTTGGAGGACTCTCACTTTCTGACTTTAAAGCATATTACTTTGCTACAATGGAAAAACAGTACTGTACTGGCATAAAGACATATGGACTAATGGAACTGAATTGAGAACTCAGAAACAGACCCTCACTTCTATGGTCAAGTGATTTTTTTTACTAGGCTATCAAGCTTTCCCAGCAGGGACAGAACAGTCTATGCAACAAATGGTGCTGACGGAACTGGATAGCTATATCAAAAAGAAAGAAAGAAGACCTCTATCTCAAAAATATTACTGAAAATGGATCAAGGACCTAAATATAAAAGCAACAGCAATAAAACTTCTAGAAGAAAATGTAGGAAAACAACTTTAAGATCTTGTGGTAGCTGTAGTTTCTTAAACCTCATACCCAAAGCACAAACAACAAAAGAAAAAATAGATAAATGAAACCTCAAATTTAAACTCTTTTACAAAAACTTGGTCAAAAGGTTAAAAAGACAGCCAACTCAATGGTAGAAAATTTTTGGAAATCACATATCCAATAAGTGCTGCTATAATTCAACAATAAAAAGACAAATGGCTCAATTAAAAGATGGGCAAAAACTTGAAGAAACATTTGTCCAAAGAAGAAATACAAATGGCACACACACACAAAAAAAACATGAAAAAATGTTCAACATCACTAGTGATTAGGGAAAGGTAAATCAAAACTGCAATGAGATATCATTTTACACCTCTTAGAATGGCCATTATTAAAAAGTCAGAAAACTACAAGTTTTGACATGGATGTGGAGAGATAACCCAATTCAAGTTACCATAAGAGGTATTTTCTCATGCTTTGAAGCAAGATGGCTGCCAATATCTGTGCAGTTTCATTCTTCCTCTAACCTCTTAAGGCTCCATGGGCACATCTACTTCCAATCACAACTGTAGGCTGGAGGGCTCATTTCTTTCCATGCTCAGCTGCTCTGGTCTCTTCACAAAGTCGGCTGTAAACTATCAGGCGAATGGCTCATCTCTCTTCTTGTGGCTGCAGGATCAAAGCTGACAAGTTCTGTCCTCTTCGGTGTCTATGGAGCTCTCTCTATTCCTCTTTTTCTCCTCGTCTGTGTATGTCCATTTTTATAGCCCATAAAGGGGGTGGGGACTCAACCTTGAATGCCCTCATGACATGGTCGAATCAAAGCCCTAATCTTGATTTAATCAAGTAAACACAAAACCTTTGAATTTAAATCAGCCAGAGGGTATCACGTCCAGAGGAAGAGACCAATTTGCAAACATAGTCTATATGTATTTTTGAAATTCATAAATAATATCAAACTGCCACAGGTAACATCATCCTAAATGAAGAAAGACTGATAGCTTTCCCTCTAAGATCAGGAAAAAGACAAGGATGTCCATTGTCACCACTGCTGTTCAACACTGTACTGGAAGTTTGTGTCAGAGCATTTAGGCAAGGAAAAGAAATAAATGGCATCAAAATTGGAAAGAAAGAAGTAAACTTCCACTTTTTGTGGATTACATGATATTATATGCAGGAAATTCTGAAAAATCCACAACAAAGCTAGAAGAGCTAATAAACAATTTCAGCAAAGTGGCAGGGTACAGGATCAACACGAAAAATGATTAGTATTTCTATACTCTATTAATTAGTAATCAGATGGAGAAGCAAGAAAAAATTCATTTATAATAACACCTAAAAGAATCAAATACCTAGGAATAAATCTAACCAAGGATGTAGAGGTCTTGCTCACAGAAAATGACAAAACCTTGCTAAAAGAATTCAAAGATGACTTAAATAATGGAAGTATATCTGTGTTCATGGACTGAAAGTCTAAATATTGTTAAGATGTCAATTCTACTCAAAATGATTTACAGATTCAATAAAATCCCAATCAAAATTCCAAGCATCAACTCCTCCTTCTCAAATCACGTTCTATCTCCTAGTAACCTATACATTATAGTTTAACTCCATGAGTTTACTCATCACATTAAGTTCATATTAGTGAGACCATACAATATTTGTCCCTTTGTGTCAGGCTGAATGTATGCAGATTCTTAAATTATCTTGACAGTAATATTGTGGAAATGGATAGAGTTGATAGTAATATATTATAGTGAGTATAGATAACACAGCTGATTTATAAATGGCAATGTGAAAGGGGTAGTATATTGAGGTTAATGTCAAATTAAAGAAAGCAAGAGGATAATCTAGGGAATGCATAACAAAATGATTTCATTGGGGAATGGTGATTGTGGTTAACAGTACAAATACAAGAATGCTCCTCTATTACAAGGTGTTAAGAACATGGAAATACATGGAAAAATACTACCAAAGTACATATACAAGTATACATATAAAACAAGGAAGAAATATTCATGACCATTACAGTTCTCATTTCTATACTAGTCTTGTGGTTAAAGGTCGTATTTATCACTACCTTCCTCCACTACCCATTCCATGTTCCCATTACGCTCAGCAAGCACCTCAGCTTACCATGTTTCTTTACTTGGTGGGGTGACCAAAACTTTCAATCATGAAGATTCTGGGCCATTATTAGTCCTGCCTGGGTTGGGTTGTTGCAATTTTCCATTCACTTTAATCACAAGGCACGGTAATACTAAGAGATGCCCTAGTGGATCTCCTGTATTCCAGAAAAACTCTTCTTTACCTTCTTTGTTTTGGTGCAGTCCTATTTCCCCTTGGAAGTCAGGATCAATCTCCCCAGCCAGTACAGTAATTCCTTTGTTTGCCTGTTGATTCAGAGGCAGGAGAACTCAAGTGGTGAGGTGGCATTCATAACTTCTAGCTCAATAGAATCATTGTTGTGTGCCATGGTGGAAGCACTCCTCCTTTTGAAACTAGGACCTGTCAAATAGCAGAGCATGTGGTTGCAGGGACAGGAAACAAAAATTTTCCTAGTGGATCACTAGGGGTAATAGTGAATGATGATACTCCTTTTTCCACTCTGTGATTCATGGATCCATGAATCCTGGCTATGGGAGACACAGCATCATAGAATGGATGCTGATTTTAAGCATACACAGCCTCCTGGAGAACATTGCCCAAGCCCTGCAAGGTATTGCCACCTAGTTGGCACCATAATTGAGTCTTCAAACGGCCATTCCACTGTTCTATCAATCCAGCTGCTTCAGGATGATGGGGGAACATGGTAAGAACAGCGAATTCCTTGAGCATGTGCCCATTCTCACACATCATTTGCTGTGAAGTGTGTTCCTTGATCAGAAGCCATGCTGTGTGGAATGCCATGACAGTGGATAAGGCATACAGTAACTCTACGGATGGTAGTTTTGGAAGAAGCATTGCATGCAGTGATGGCAATCCCATATACGGAGTATGTGCCTTTTCCATTAAAACAAATCACTGTCTGATCCATAATGGAAGTGCCCAATGGCAGATTGGGCACTCAGCATTGCCTGTAACCGAGTTGACCTTGGTGAGGGGAAGTTCATGTTGCTGAGTCCATGCATAACCTCCATTCCTACCACTATGGCTACCTAGTTCATGAACCCATTGAGTAATGACAGGAAAGAGGTTAAGTGCTAGCCACAGAGTGGGTCATCTTATCCACTTGATTATTAAAATCTGTCTCTGATGAAATTGCCCACTTGTGAGTATTCATGTGGGACAAAATTATTTTCATATTTTGCCTACTTAGAAAGGTCTATCCACATAACTCTTCCCCAGGTATCTTTGCCACCAATTCCCCAAGTATGTTTCTTCAAATTCCCTGATGACCAACCAAAGCATTGGCAAAGGTTCATGAATCAGTGTACAAAGCACCTCTAGCCATTTCCCCTTCCAAGCAAACTGAACAACCAGGTGGACTGCTCAATATTCTGCCTTCTGGTAGGATTTGCCCTCACCACTATCTATCATGGATGTCCCAGAAAGGGGATGCAATGCTGCAGCTGTCCAGTGTCAAGTGGTAACTGCATATCATGCAGAACCATCTGTAGATCAGGCCCAAGTGTTCTGTTCCTCAGTAAATTGATTATAAGGAACTCCTGAAGAAGCCATATCTGTGGACTGGGAAAGAGCAGGTAACATGGCAGGAGGGGTGATTATGGACTTTTGGGCCACTTCTTCATGTAACTTACTTGCACCTTCAGGACCTGCTTAAGGTCTATCTCGTACATACCATTTCCATTTTATGATGGAGTGATGCTGTGCACACCCAAGGTTATGGTTTGGTGGGTCAGACAATATCGAACTCATGATAGGCAACTCAGGTCTCATGGTCACTTGGCAGTCCATGGTTAAGCATTCATTTTCTCCTAAGTTCCAGTAGCAGGCCAAAAGCTGTTTTTCAAAGGAGAGTAGTTATCTGCAAAGGATGGAAGAGCTTGACTCACAACTCTTAAGTTTCTGCATTGTGATTCTACTATAGTGGCCTGCAAAAAGCCTCCAAAAGGCATCTCCATTTGCCACTAATATTTCCTGCACCATTGTATCTACTGGATGATATGGCCAAAGTGGCAATGCAGCTTGCACAGCAGTCTGGACCTGTCACAGAGCTTCCTCTTTTTCTGGATCCACTCAAAACCAAAAGCTTTTCTGGTCACTCAGTAAATGGCCAGAATATCACACCCAAATGAAGAATGTGTTGTCTCCAGCATCCAAAGAGACCAACTAAGCATTGTGCCTCATTTTTTGGTTGTAAGAGAGGCCAGATGCAAAAGCTTTTCCTTCACTTTAGAAGGGATATCTCGACATGCCCTAAACCTTTGGACACCTAGAAATTTCACTGAAGTGGAAGGCTCCTGTATCTTTGTTGCATTTATCTCCCATTGTTTCTCATGCAAATGTCTTACCAGTAAGTCTAGAGTCATTGCTACTTCTTGCTCACTATGTCCAATCAGCATATCATCAATATAATGGACCCGTGTGATGTTTTGTGGGAGGGAGATACCATCAAGGTCACTTTGGACAGTAATATGCCATTGGGCTGGAGAATTTATATACCCAAGAGGCAGGACTGTGAAGGTATATTGCCAGCCTTGCCAGCTGAAGGCAAACTGTTTCTGGTGGTCCTTACTGATGACAATTGAGAGAAAAAAAAAAACATTTGCTAGATCAGTACCTGCATACCAGGTACCAGGGTATGTATTAATTTCCTTAATCAAAGATACCACAGCTGGTCTTGTGGAGAGAGGCAAAGCCTAGAGAGCCTCATAGTCTACACAGCTGAACTTGTGGAGAAAACAGGAGCTGAGCCCAGAGAAAAAGGGAGCCCCGGGAAGACAAGAACCCAAGAAGCCTGAACCCTGGCAAACGTCGGCAGCTGTTTTGCTCCAACACGTGGCAATGGACTTTGGTGAATGAAATAACTTATGTTTTATGGCTGGTAACTGTGGGCTTCTACCCCAAATAAATATCCTTTATAAAAACCAACCGATTATTGGTATTTTGCATCAGCACCCCTTTGGCTGACTAATACAAAAGGTATACTCTTCACCATGGGATCTTATGATATCTTATCTCCTCAGGATTCTGATCAATAGGTCATCTGTATTTTCGTCTAAAACTTTAGCTAAATTCCTTGCCAGGTCTTCATCTTTGGTTCATAAACATGCTAAATTTCTCCCATATTAAAATAAAATGATCTAGACCAAAATTTTTCTCATAACTCTATATTTTCTGCTAGAAATCTCATTTTGGCCTTCCCTTCCTAGATAGCTACATGAACTAATATTGTACACTCACTTTTCTCTATCTACAACTTTGCAATTTATTCCTTTTTACCATTTTCCTCCAAAATTCTCCACTTCATCCTCATCAAAAATTGTGACTAAGAAAAAGACTTTTCAATTTTGACCAAATCCAAAGAGCACTTTTAGTCTTAATGTGGGTTAATAACAATACCCGTATCAGAGGACTCTGGTGAGAACTAAATGAGATAACACAGATAAAACACTTAGAATAGTAGATTTTACATAGTAAGAATCTAATAAATGTGCACATTTTATCAATATTAGCATCATAATATATTTGTTTATTTCATAATAGTATTGGATTCTGTTGATGAATTCCTCTCTCTTGAAAAAGCTGAATCTTTTGATTTCTATGACAGAACTCTTCTTGATTTTCCTCCTATCTCTTTAACCATTCCCTCTTCCACTACTCACCTCTACAATATTAGTGTTCCTCAAAGTACCATTCTATGCTCACTATACTGTTTTTCTCATTTTATATACTCTTTCTGGCTGATCTCATTCACATAACTATTTTTATACATACCAGTTATTATTTGGTCATTATTTTTCATGGCTCACAAAAGAAAAGTGGAGAAGCTGAGGGAAGAAGTGATGGGGAGAGAAGATGAGTAAGAGAAAGAAAAGGAGGAAGATAAAAACTGGAGACAGTGAAAGAAAAATAATATGGGTGAGAAATGTGTTTCATTTTTTTATTTTTTTTATTTTTTTTTATTTCTTACACTTTTTTTTTTATTGTGGGTAAAAATCAAAATTTTCACAATACATACCAACATTTGCAAAATGATATATAAATATATATGCATATATGTGCATTTGCTTACAAAAATGTTATTTATGTATATATATAAATATATTTTAAGAGGTGCTTAGATACCCCAAATATTACACGGAACCCACTGGGATTTCCATATTGCCCACCTCCCACACCTCCCACCACATCCCACACAAACATCTCCCACAAGTGTGGCCCACCACGCTCAATGGACTTACACATCCTGGGGCCTTGCCACCTTTTTTTAAGTAAATGTTTATAGGAGAAAGTGGAAAGGAATGAAAAACGATGTGTATGAATTGTGAAAAAAAAAGATTATCTGGTGCAAATATAATTTCCATTTAAGTAATGAGTAAAATTAACAAAAAGAACAAAGTGGTTAGAGCCACCCTGAGCAATGTAAACATTTGAAAGACATTGCTAAAACAATAGCAAGAGATTAACTTAGAGGTTTTTTTTTAGGGAAGTTGTAGGTTTACAGAATGATCATGCATAAAATACAGAGTTCCCATATATCCACCCTATTATCAACAACTTGCTTTGATGTGGTACACTTGTTACAATTGAAGAAAGCACATTTTAATAATTGTACTATTAATTATAGTCCATGGTTTAACTAAGGGATTACTGTTTGTGTTGTGCAGTTCTCTGGATTTTTTTAAAAATAATTTTATCCTGTAACATATATACAATCTAAAATGTCTCCTTTTAACCACATTGAATATATAATATTCAAATATATTATTTAGTGCTGTTAATTGTGTTCATAATATTGTGCTACCACCAACACTATCCTTTACCAGAATTTTTTCTTTTAGGAGGTACCGAGGATTGAGCCCAGGACCTCATACATGGGAAGCAGGTGCTCGCCCACTGAGCTACCTTTGCTCCTCTAGGAGAGTTGGCTTTTTCATTCGTTTGTTTATTTGTTTGTTTTTAGGAGGTACCAGGGATCGAATGTGAAACTCGTGCATAAGAAGCAGGCACTTAACCACTTGAGCTACATCCACTCCCCTACCAGAGTTTTAAATAAATTTATCAAAGAAAAATAATGAAAATAAATGAGCTCAACTTAAAATGACAGGAAAAGAAACAGTAAACAAATAGAAACAAGAATGAAGAATATATAAATATAAAGGTAGATAGCAATGAAGTAGAATACAGCAACAATTATTACAAGAGAGTATTATGAAAACCAAAAGTTGCATCTCTGCAAAGATTAATAAAATAGACCAACAGCTTAAACTGATCAAGACTTAAAGATGAAGATTAAGAAAATGCATAATAAAAGGAGACATAACTACAAACACAACTTTAAAATAATGTATTATTAAAATCAGTCATATGTCAAGTTGAAAATCTAGGTTTTGTAAAGAGATATTTATAAATATATATAATTACATATATGCATACAAATGATTCAGTGCCAAAATAACCATTAAATGGTCATTAAAGATCTCTGTGTTATATCAAAAAATGAAAAAAAAATGAATAAAAACTGACCAATTTATTTTTCAAGGCTGGATAAGGACAGTAAGAAGAAGAATAACTGTAGGCATTCCTTATTCATAAAAATATACTTATACATGGAAATAATAAAATGTTATGTATTTGAATCTTACAGTACATGACAAATAGCACATTATGATAAAAAGTTTTATCCTAGTAATGCAAGGACAGTTTGATCAGGAAACATAAGTCTAAATCACTACATTAATAAAATAAAGAAGAAAATTTATAAGATTAACTCAGTAGATGCAGAATAAAATATTCCATAAAATTCAGCACCAATTATAGGTACTTATACAGTTAAATCAGAAAATCAGAATATAAAGATACTTCCTTCACTTTAAAATCCTGTATATGAAATACATGTAACAATAATATTCTGTTAAAATTTTAAATATATTTCCTTTAAAATCAGGAACAAGACAAGAGTGTCCAATACTCCCAATACCAGTTAACATAGTACAGATGGCCTACGCAGGGATTCTCTAGCTAAATTAATGACACCATTACACATTAATACTATACATACATATACCATACACATACACTATTCAATATATACACCAGCAACCTATTTATTTCCCAAACTAGCTTGTTGAAAAGAATAAGCTGAGGAAGGTACCGTGGAGATTCTGATTCGGTTAGTCTGAGGTAGGACCTAAGGAATTTGAATTTTTAAATAAATTCCCAGTGTTTCTCTTGTGGTTAGGTAAGGTAGAGAAACACTATAAGTTGTCCAAGTCAGAATCTTGGGAATCTTACTTGACTCTTCAAGCTCCATATATACTGTACCTTCCAAATGTCTCTCAAACCTATCTACTTTTCTCCATTCCATCATAATTTTCATCAGTCAGCCTATCATTCATCACTTACATTACTGTAACAGGTATCTATTTTTCTCCCTGCTTCCAGGCTTTCTCCACTCCAAGTCATTCTCCACACTGTGGTCAAAGTAATATTTTTTAAGTAAATAGTTGACAAGCTTATTCCCCTGCTTCAAATTCTCCAATTATCCCAATCAACTACAGGCAAATTCCAAACATTTTAACATTATCCATATCACACCCTCCATGATCAAGCTCCTATGTACTTATTTTCTTTAGGTGCTTTTCTTTCTTTGCACCTTGTGCCCAGCAATTCCAAATTTCTTATTGTTACTCCCATATATTATATTTTCCCCTTCTGTGTCTTTGTCTTGCTGTACCTTGTTTGTGAAATGTCCTCCCCTCCCACCTATTTGTTCATGGCCTACTACAACTCATCTTTAAACACTCAACTGAGAAAGGCATTCATTTGATTTTCCCCAGGCTGAGTTGGTTTCCCTGCGCTTCCGTTGCATATTTTACCTCTATCACTGTCCTCATCTGTACAAACTCCTTGAGGAGAGGAGGAAGTCTTAGGTATCTTACTCATCTTTGTATCCTCAAAGCCTTGCAGAGATTTTAGCATGTGGCAGATGCCCAATAAACTGTTGAATGAATAAAAATATTATTTTGTATTGCAAATAAAATTTGTTACTTCATGGACTTTAGCCGCTTGAGTTGTTATTTTTATTATTAATTCATACTATGGTGATCTTATTTGTAAAAGCCTAGAATGTGCTTATTGAACTAGCAGCTGCACATTCTGTATGCTTATATGAACATTGGAGCATTTCTTTAAAAATGAAATCTGAAAAGTTTACTAACCTCAAAATTTGTCACATCCTTGGCCAATTTTTAAATCAAGCTATTTGTTCCAAAAATAAACCTTACTAATTATTATTCCAAATATCCCACAGTATTTTTCAAATCAAGGTGCTTAGATGAGAAATTTTGCTTCAATTCAAAATACCATGATTGTGTTCTCAAATGAAAATTCACTAAACAAAACTATTTAAGCTTTCTCCTATATAGACTTGTGCAGGGAAACTGATTAAAACAAAGCTATTTCCTATGTGGGGAAAAAAGGAAGTCATGTGTAATGAGTAAACTGTGAGATGTTGAACATTTTAGGCTTTGCCAGAGTGATTGGATTGAAGTTCTTCATATCAATAGCTTCTAAGGTATGAAATAATGAATACCTCATTGACTTTAAGTTCTTTAAACATTTATAGGTGCTTAGCCCACTTTGTCTCATTTTTTGAAATCAGATTTAAATTCAATTCTTTGGAAGAAGACCAGAATCAAAGTTATGGTGGTATATTATGCTACAGGGTCTGTAGCTTTAAAGACACATATTTTGAATATTTTACTAAGACTTTAATCAACCTTAGGAAATTGACTGCCCTTTTATGGCTTTTCTTCAGTGCTGATATAAGATGATCACAGTGTTAACAGTCTCAGTGTGCAGCCATTCTGTGGCACAAACTGCAGTCTGATTCTATCACTGGGGCCCACTCTAATACACACACACACACATATATGCTTCAGAATGCAAAAGAATATTTTGGAGCATAAACATAGACTTGAGGTATTAATTTGGAAAATAATTTAACTGACTCTAGTGAATAGAAATCTGGAAAAAAATTCAAGGAACTCTGGTTAATTCATGCTTTTGCAGAAGCACATGAGTTACCATACAAAAAATCCCAGAACTTGATTATAGACACAGTATAAACTCATTATAAGCAGAAAATAAATTTTAAGTAATATTTGTGAATCATTCTTTTATTTGATCCCAAGAATGCTTCTAAGGCAGGAGAAAGCAAGAATCCTTTCCCGTATAACAATTTAACCACGAAGTCACAATATTGCTGTCAATATAAACCATTAATTCACAATATTGCTATCAATTATGAAATCTCTCCAGGCAGAAATAAATGTCAAATTATAATGAATATCTAATCTTATTAGATAAAGATCATTTGAAAATTGTAATGCTATGCATCTCAGCTAAGGTAAAGAGTTAATCTATTCAAATTGAGCAAAAGTTAAATGGAATAATATCTATATAAATCTTATCAATGTGGATTTGTTATCAAATAAATATGGAAAATGAAAGGATATTTTCAAGAACAATGAAGGGTCTGAGACTTAATCTTACTTGCAGGGTAACAAGTTTGCCTGTCAGAATTTCATGGGTGGTGAGGGAAGACATGAGGCTGCTGAGTCAGAGAAAAGGGAATTTATTATGCATGGTACAGCAAGTGGAATGAGCTTCACGTTCATGTCAGTTTTCCTTGCTCACTCCTCTAGTACCACATGGCTAACAGAGTGACCCAGATGGATGTTGCACATATGGTATGTTTGAATCCCAGCTGAGGAATTCCAAGTTTAGGAAATCCCAATTATTTATACTGGACTGTAAGTAAACCTGTACCATCTTAGCTCTGAAAAAAGGCATCTCTAGACAATAAACAAGCTTACTCTTTGCCCTGGAGACAGATACTTTTTCTTCCAAGGCAATTTGGCTATAACTGTATCTTTGAAGGGATGGATAGTGGAGAGCAAAGACTATCAATTCCTCCACTCCCAAGACATAGGGAAATGCAATAGACCCCTGGAGAATTTTCTCCTGATAGTCATTGGATAATGACTTATTTATTATCATATTATTAATCATATTTATTTCAAATTCCCATTTTCAAACCTTAAACTGCAGTATAGATAATTTAGATTTTAGCAGAGGCACTACTTAAGTATTTTTTTTTTCACTTTTTTTTTTTTTTTTTTTATTATGGGTAAAAATCAAAATTCTCACAATACATACAAACATTCCGTAAGCCACAATTGCCTAGACAAGATGCTTTGTCAGTTACATTTGCATACCTGGATTGCATGCAAATCCTATTGAAGGCACAATATTGCTGATGGCTTGTAGTAGTGGCTATGCATGGGCCATTCACTTTCATTCCAATGATGCAGCTATAACATGGATTCACAGAATGATTTTTGAAATCCTTATTTAAGTTGTTCCTTTTAAAGGTCATGTTTATTCATATTGAGAAGGCATGAATTTTGGGATATGGGTGGAAATATTAGTTTCTTAATATGAGAACTTGTAGGCCTAATGTAGATTTTGACAGCTTCTTTTAAACATACTTGGCTATGCTGGGTGAAAAGTATTTTGTTTTTTTAATTTTTCAGCAACAACTTTTACTTCATATGCATTTGAAAAAAGTTTAATATCTTTGCTTATTACTTGTTAAAAAATTATGCATTCAGCATTCCCAGGTTACCTCACAATCCCATATTTCTATTTTAATTTTTAAAATACTGTGTCATTAGAAAAAAAGTATGATTCTATGGGTAAACTGGGTAATAAAACAATTTTTAAACATTTTATTGTGGTACCATATATATATAACTCAAAATTTCCCATTTTAACCACTTTCAAGTGTACAATTTAGTGAGATTAATTGCATTCCCAATTTTGTGCTACCATCACCAATATCCACTACCCTAAATTTTCAAACAGAAATTTTGCACCTATTGAGCAATAACTGCCCTTCCCATCCCACCTCCCCAAGCCTCTGGTTACCTGTAATCTACTGCCTCTATGAACTTTGTTTCTTCTAGGCATTTATATAAGCAAGATCATATACTATTAGTATCATGTGTTTGTTTTCTTTTCCTCAGTATGCTGTCTTCAAGGGTCATCTATGTTGTAGCATGTATGAGAACTCCATTCTTTTTTATGCCTAAATTCCACTGTGTATGTATATATGTGTGTGCATATATATATATATGTGTGTGTGTGTGTGTGTCACATTTTGTTTATCCATTCATCTGATGATGGACATTTGGATTGCTTCCACCTTTTAACTATTGTGAATAATGCTGCTATAAACATTGGTATACAAATAACTGTTTAAGTCCCTGCTTTCAGATCTTTCGGCTATATACTAAGAAATGAGAATGCTCAGTCATATGGTAATTATGTTTTCAAGTAGCTGAGGAACTGCCAACCTGATTTCCACAGTGGCTGCACCATATTTACAATGCCAACAACAATGTATAAAGGTTCCAATTTCTCCAGAGCCTTGACAACACTTATTTTCTGTTTTTACTTTGTTTTAATAATAACCATCCTAGTGGGTGTAAAGTGTTTCATTTGATGCAAAAATATTTTGGTGAGCTTTCAGGGACTTATATTTGGCTTTGGCCACATAGTAAGCATGCCTCATATCTATTTAGAAGGCACAAAGACACTCACATCCTATTACTGATCATTCAATTATTTTCATATGCCATTTTCTTTCTTGCCTATGGGACTTGGCATATGCTATTCCTATCTCTGGAACATTTGAACTCCTCTTTATCCCCTTTTTCTGGGCTAGTTTCAGTTTATTCTTCTGGTTTCAATACCTTCAACTTCCTCTAGGAAGTAACATTCTCATATACATATTTTGCTAACTTGTCTGAATTCCCTGTTGGTCTCTGAGTTCCTTGAGGGGAAGATCTATGACCATATTATTTATATATCCAGCCAGCACAGTACCTGGAACAACATGGACAATGAATAAATTGTTGTTGAATTGAATTGAAATGAAATTAATAAGAACAATTTAGATAATTATGCATCTTTGAAAGCTTGTCCAGCAAGCCTAATAGATGTTCACAAGATTTTTTGAATTAAATTGGAATGAATTGGTTATGATCAGTTTAGGTCATCTATGTAGGAACATAGAATGGTGATTGAAACACACATGCAGAATAATTTTAAGACATCTGTAGGCTCCAATCAAATTTAATTAAAAAAAAACAGATAAAACTTAAAATTTTGCTTTAAAATTATTTGTCTACAAATACTTTATTTAGTTTTGATTGGCTATGATTTCTCTGTAATCATTATGTATACTTGGAAATTCTTCTTAAATTAGAAATATAATCAATGAAATTTTTTTTTCAAAATGTAATTAGATTTTAATTAAATTTTTAATGTGTTAACATATATACAACTCAACATTTCCCATATTTACCACTTTAAAGTCTACATTGCAGGGGTATTAATTACATTGACAATGTGCTGCTATCACCAACATCCATTACCAAAACTTTTTCATCAGGTTAAACAGACACTCTGCACCCTTTAAGCAACCTCTGATAACACGTAATCTACTTTCTCTCTCTCTACGAATTTAGATATTTTAATTATTTCATATAAATGGTATCATACAAAATTTATCCTTTGTGTCAGAATTATTACACTCAACATGATGTCTTCTAGCTTCACCCATGTTGTAATATGTATCAGAAATCCATTGCTCTCTACAGTTGAAAAAGATCCCATTATATATATGTACCACATTTTACTTATTTAATCATCTATTGATTGGCACTTGAGTTACTTCCACTTTTTGGTTATCATGAACAATGCTGCTGTGAAAATTGGTGTGCAAATATCTGATTGAGTCCCTGTTTTCCATTCTTTTGTTTTAATGCCTAGAAATGGGACTGCTGGGTCATATGGTAACTTATGTTTAACTTTCTGAGGAACCGCCAAACTGTTTACCACATCAACTTCACCATTTTACATTACCACCAACCATGTACAAGGATTCCTATTTCTGGGCATCCGTTATTTTCATTTTTAAAATAATAACCATCCTAGTGGGTGTGAAGTTATATCTTATTGTGGATTTGCTTTGCATTCCCTGATGACTACTGATGTTGAGAATATTTTCATGTGCTGATTGGTTATTTATTTTCCTTAGAGAAATGTCTATTCAAATTCTTTGACTATTTTTAAAATGGTTTGTTTTAGTTTTTGTTGTACAGTAGTAGCAGTTCTTTATATATTCTGGATATCAAAACTTTATCAGATATATTATCTCCCACTATTTTCTTCCATTGTAGGATGACTTTTCACTTTGTCGATAATATTTTTTTATTGATAATGTCTTTTATGCAGTAAAGTTTATTATTTTGATGAAGTCCATTTTATCTATTGTTGTTTTCATGGATTGTGTTTTTGGTGTTATAATTTAAATACCACTAGCAAATCCAAGATCTTTAAAGCTAAGTATAAAACTGCCATATGACTCAGCAATCCCACTACTAGGTCTTTACCCAAAAGAATTGAAAGCATGGGCTTGAACAGATATTTTCACACTAATGTTCATTGCAACATTATTCACAATTGCCAAAGAGTGAAACCAACCCAAGTCTCCATCAAACAATGAATGGATAAATAATATGTGGTATATGTAAACAATGGAATAGTATTCAACCACAGAAAAGAATGAAATCTTATATATGTGACAACATGGATGAAGCTTAAAGACATCATGTTGAGTGAAGTAAGCCAGACACAAAATGACACATATTGTATGATCTCACTGAGTTGAAACATGAGAGTCTGTTTATAGTTTACCCAGTGAATTTTCCAACATTTGATTAAATATTTTCTCCTTATTTTCTAAAGTTCTGAATGTTATCTTTAACTAGTGATCCCAAGCACCCAACAGGATAACCCTAAAATAGTGTCTAGCAAAAAGTTGTTCTAAATTGGCAGTCCCACAAAAATACTTAAGTACTTAATAAGCATATGTTCCATGAAACAATGAATGGATTTTACTGTGGGAATTTCTTAACCTTGCAATATCTTAAAATATGTAAAGTTGTGCAATTATTTTTAAACAAAATAGATACATGGTGGTACAAAAAGATGTAAGTACAAAGGATATTGCTGGTGAGTATTAAATAAAATCACTGGCCTATTCTTCAGTTAATTTTATAATTCTCATTTATATGAAATTTAGTCCTATTCTCACTGAAATTGATTAACAAAATGGCAAATGTAAAACAATGCAAATTAATCACTTATCATATTACTATGTGTTTGAAAATTGAAGAGGCTAGGGAAAGGTTAGGCATTTAAAATCAACTTCCTTAACAACATTTTTAATTAATTCTACCACAGAATTGTCATATAAGTTCCTATTTTAGACCAATTATTAACACTAGTTTAGAGAAGTTTTAATACTGGATTTGCTGGAAATTATTTTCATAACTTAAAACATGACCTTTGTGCAAAAATCAAGATGTTTCACCAACTTCCAGAAATAATGGCAGAATAAGGATCTTGGCAACTCAGTCCTACCAGAATAACTATTAAACAGGCAAGAATTTTCTGAAACAACCATTTTGAAACTCCAGAGGCCAGAAGAACACTGTAAAGGATCCATGGAAGAGCAAGAAGAGGCTGATAATTTATGTTAAAGATCTGTAAATTGCTCTCTCACCCCTCCCAGCAGCAACCAGTACCCATTCCCCACTCTCACAGCAGGTCAACAGGGGCCAGTTCCTCCCTAGTGGCTGGTGACAGAGAGGGAAATAAAAACCCTCTTCCCCAAGAACAGGAGTGTTCACAGGCAATTACTGATTACAGCTTTTAATTAGTGAATTTGTGTCACTGTATCCCAGCTCTGAGTTCAGTTATTGTTTCTACCCACTTTGGACAAAGGTAGTGGCAGCAGCCATTATTTCAACCCTCCCTGGATTGGGGCAGAGACAGTGGAGACTTAAAGATGAAATGATTCTTTAGGACTGCAGGGGAAAATTATATGAAGGGCTCATTTCCTGGGCAGGATAAGAAGGCTCAGGTTTGGAGATGTATCAAAGAAGTTTTTGGTGCCCTTCCTAATCCTTTCCACAGGGCATTTTGGAGACAGGTGGCTCCTCTTTTTTGGGTCCTTAGCCTTGTTTTGGCTGGGAAAGACTGAATTGAGAAAGTCCTCCCTGGTATGACCCTTCTCCCAGAAATTGCCCTCCAGGCAAAAGCAGCATGAGACAAAAAAGGAGTATAAAAACTATAAAGGCAGACGGTCTGGGACAAAGGCCTGTTGGCTTCAGACACCTGAAAGAGGGAGGTTTGTTTCCTGGGAAACAGAGGGTATAATCAAACTCTTGTAAACAGGGAACTCCAAACAAAATGGACAATCAAAAGCCTAGAACAAGACAGAGCCCCAATAATGGGAAAATATTAAATAAAACAGAGCTTTTATGCCTAAGAGATTTCAAAGTGAGTTGGGAGGTCATTCCAGAGGTTACACGTATGCAGGTTTCAGGCAGATTTCACAAATTGCCACAGTAAACAAACCCTCAAACAAATGTGCTCCTGAGGGCTTTAGAGAGTTCAGACACCATAGGCAAGCTACACAACCTCATGAAATCAATACCCCTTCAGAGGACTCTATTTGGGAATATATGAAAATATATTTCCCCAATCTAACATAGTTATACTCATTATAATTCCCCTAATCATGATTCTTCTACTCCTTTATGTTAATCTATAATTCTCAATATACCTATTAAATATATTTCTCAGAGATGTAAATCTTAGAATTGTTCGTATGCCAGTTGAGCACTGTAACCCATCAGAGCTGTGCCTAACTTCTACTCTTCAGTTCTTCAGGCACACCCTGGAAAACTAACAAAATAATGTTGATGTACAAGCCCCATCCCCCCAAAAAAGAGTAGTTTAAACTGCAAGTAAAACAAGTCTTTTCCTCTGATCCATAATATCTTAGTCTCCTCTCAGCCTGAAGCAGTCAGAGATGACATCATCCCAAATCCTTTAATATTGAGGAATGAAAGAAAAATAAGGGAGAATTACAACCACAGACCCGAGCAGATTTATTGTTATTGTAGTTATATCTTGTGTTAACAGAGTAATTGTAACATTGACATAAAAATTTTTAAAAAATAAAATTATTAAAAGAAGTGGTATATCAGTGATTAATAGAGCCTTATAAGATGGTATTACAGTAAAGATTAAAGACCAAAGCATTTTACTTGGAATACCCCAGGTTTAGCACAACTCCAGAATAATATTGCCAATAATGGACAGGACAAGATCTAGTATGTAATAAATGCCTTAAGTGGTTTAAAAAAATGTACAATTACAAAAATGTGCTTTCTTCAATTGTGACAAATGTGGCACACATATGTAAGGTATTTGTGTTGGGGTGGTATATGGAAATCCTGTACTATATGCACAATTGTTCTATAAACCCACATCTTCTCTAGTAAAGGATAAATAATAATAAAATGTTGAGCACCTGGAATAGTGTTTAGCACATCACAGGTACTACATCAAGATCTATTAAATGAGCCATTGTAGTTATGAGGACAGTGTTCTTAAAAAAATAAATCAAGATGTTTTTGTGAAGGATAAAATACTAATAACAATTTTCCTTTCAGGACAGCATTTAAGGATACAACAAAGATATGCTAGATTAATAGTGGATGTTTTGTTTTATTTCTCTGTGACCACCAAGGATAATACAAAAGTTATTTTGTACATACTGATTCTTAGCTAGCAGTCTGTAAATTAAGGGCTTATCGTTTCCTGAAGAATTTGTCACATATTGTATGATCTCACTGAGTGGAATCATGAGAAAAGAAAAGTCAGTTATATTTCTAAGGTGGTTTGAGCGAACTCTTCTTAGAAGATCTCTAAGTTACTTCTAATCTGTGAATCAGTTTAGGCAAGGTAATTCAAGGGTAGATAAATTCTTTCCTCCAAATCCATTATTTTCCTTTCACTTAGGTATACTGCCTGATATTCCACCTGTTAGGGATTCATTAAGATTTCCCACAGCTTCTTTTAAAAGAACTAATGCTTGTGAGAGAAATCACTACATATGAGGAATTGCAGATTTGACTGAGAAGTTGGTAATTTTAGAATTAGAGTACAGTATGAGATATGACTAACATGGATGGGATTAGGAGTGTATATATGTGGGGGAAGGTAGAGGGCTTTGGGCAAAATGAAAACCCTACTGTCTGAGGAGCCAGTTACTAGATGGTAATGAAGAAGTGGATAAAATGAAATGGAAGAGTGGCAATAACAGAATTTGTCTACTTGAAATTCTGCTTAATGCTCCTTCTCTAATTACATAGCCCACATATCCTCAATTGGGAATTGAGGATATTATCATTATTATGATAGCTCATGTACATTAAGGATTAAAAACACTTTATAGGATAGTAGGTGGATGCTGTGGTGTGCAGCCCAGATCACCACCTTCTCCTTTTCAGAACTGAAGCACTCATTTCTTCAGCCATTCGTACTATTGGTTAGGCAATAGCTTCCAAGTGAGATACTCTTGGGAAATTTTCCTTGAAGAAAGATCACTCCACCCCTAATCACGTCCTATCTCCAAGAGGGAGACTGATGCGTGTGAAAATATAAAGGAAGAGCCTCCTTGCTTCAGTTTGGTATAACTCTGATGGGCCATTATATTTCCAGAGCTCTCCACAGGATCATCTGAGACCTTTGCTGTGAATGCATCACAGTTCAACTTCTCCCTTTGCACAATCCAGCTTACTTCCCCATAGATACTTATCCTGCCACTCAATCAATTTCCAGCAAGCACATTTATGCCTCACAGTCTGTTTCCCAGGGAACCCAACCTGCTACACTTGATATAAGTACCTAACCTAACTTCTTTTAATTGTATTTTTATGGACAAATGAATTCCAAATTTTGATCACCGTATTAGGTATATATGATCTTTTGACTTGCAATCCACTTGCTTATATTTTAGAAAGACAAAATCTTCAACCTGAGATATCTTTTGGGAGTATACAAAGCTTTACTAGAAAGAAATTTGATGACCTGGAAAATTATACTTATCTGTTACCAGATGAAGTGGCTTCTTCTTTCTAGAGCCACACATATATGCTTCTTTTGTTAGGTCATTTCCTTTGAGTCATTTCCATTTTCCTTCTCTAATGCATGTCATAGTAACAGCCAAAATTACATTTATGGATCAGTGTTACACTAATGTAAGAATTAGAGGTCCACAGGCAGATGTCAGCAATTGAGTCTTCTTTCCCTTCATTTTTTAATTCTTGCTAAGCCTTCCCCTCTACTCCCCACTCCACTGCTCCTCCCAAGAATTAAAAAATAAAAATCTTAATCAACATCTGTTAAACCTTGAATTGAGATTTGAAGCTTAAGTATAATTGTGTATTAGCATTAAGAAAAGCATGAGAGGAGGAGAGAAAAAGAGAAAAGGAAAAGGGATACATTTTTCAGAGAGATAAACATTGCAATCAGATAAGCACACTTGCTAGTTTAATAAAATGTGAGACTGTATACAACAAAAATATGCATGCCAATTGTTCCACCATTTTGGTTCATAGTAGGAATTTTAGAGATTGTAAGGAAGAACAAAAATTACGAATGGAGCTAGGATGATTTTTTAATCTTTGTATTATGAGGAGGAAAAAAATAAGTTACCCTATCATTTCCTCCATAGGAATATATGTTTTCCCCATTTTTTTCCTTTTTTTAAAAATTAAAAATAGGCATGAAGTAGAATTATGTCAAACAGGCTAAGGTAACAGAGAACTCATCAGGGTTATTTGTGAGCTTGGAACCATGAAAAGCAACAGTCAGGCCAGATTTTTATGGGCTAAAAGGAGATACTGGGGCAGTGTTGAGTGAAATTATGTAAGTGAGAACACCCACACTCTTTAGGTCTAATGGTGAGTGTGGATGTTTCAGTTTTGTGTTCCTAAGACTGACACTGGAAAAAAGAATCCTCCCAAATCTTTCATCTATAATACAGCACAGAGGAATAATTTCAGCCTGAACTCTGGATGCAATGCAGAAAAGGATAGCTATGCTATGGCATTAACTCAAATGAATGGTAGTTTAAATAAGGCAGAGCAACACAAAGGTTGGAATATATGCATATTCAAATCACCCATCTGCACCATCTACTTATATTTGAGGCATTTTTGCATGCTTACTACCCAGGAACATTTTAATGAGTTGCTCACTCTCAGAACCTGAGCTAATTTGCTTCTCCCAAAAGTCTGTTTTTGATGTGATTTAAAAAGAAAAAATAAGAGAGGGCTGAATATTTCATAGGAAATATTTCAGGAGAAAAGCCCTCTCTTCACAGACCATCTCAATGGGCATAGTTCTGTCATTGACTAACATGTAAGATTAATGCATAAAAGGAGACACTTTAAGTAAATATTAATAATATAAATGAGGTAGAAAAATACATCCTAAAAATATTAGTTTCTATTATTGTTGGCTTTGTGACATGGAAAATGAGTATGGAATGGTAAAAAATAGACATGTAAATTCATGTCAGTTTCACAATTGTTTTATATTTGAAACTATACTTATTATTTTCAAAGCAGCTAGCAAGCTAATCAAACCATTATATATTTGATTTCATATTTTCAGATAATTAGATCCAAGAATTTCAAAATTTTACTCCATAACCCACAATAATGATCTCATCACAGGGAGAAATATAACTTTAGTAAATTCTGATCTTGACTATTTCGTAAAAATTACCAATTCATATATGATGGAATAATTATATATAATAAATATAGCATAACATCAGAAATGAAAGATTTTGGAATAAAAGTATGATTAACGCCTTTGTATGTTAAATTACAATGTACAGTCTTCTTTTAAGAATGTTTATGACCCCATATAATGACCTATGACATGTTTCCTTGAATGAGGACTGCATCTGTTACATGCATGGTTTTTTCTTTCAAAATTTCCATTGCAAAGAAATATTTTCCGATATGATGTCAGATATGATATTAAAGTTTTTGTAGGCCTTAGTCTTCTCCTTTGTAAAATGAAAGTTTTGAAAAATATTTCCTTAATCTACTTTCTTGTTTATAATGTATATGATTATTATATAATATCTTGACAGTTTTTCCATAAGAGACATTCTGTAACTAATGGATATGCCCAGTGCTTTATTAGGATGCCATTTTTTTTGTGTGATCCAGGTATTACTGTTAGAGATCACACTTAATAAAAGGGGCCCAAGACCATTTTCCAACTTATATCACGTTTGATTCAGAAAGAAAATGCTTTTACAGAAGCAGCCTCAGTTGTAACCTCTTTCATAATTATTCTATGTGTCTTCATGGGACTATTTTCAAAAAATATTCTATCTGCTGTGCTTTGCATATCAGAGAAACTTTATATTTAGTGGTGGGCTTATCTATCAGAAGAGTGGCCACTTTTATCCTGCCCAACTCTATAAAGGGAAAGTAGTTTAAAGCCATAAGTATTCTTAACTCTGGTCTGCTGCCTTAATCTGAAAAGGCCTGAGAGAGACAGCAGGATGTGTTTTTGTTTTTTGTTTCCTTGCATGGAAGTGGTAAGATACGACTTTATTTGGTCTTTTTGGGGGAGAAGCAGAAACAACAGGTTTCTTGGACTTATTCTGTTCTAAAGTCTCCAGGCCATGTGGCCATATCACAATGAATGTGACCAGCTGGGCTCACTGGAGTTTAGTAGGCAGGTCGGGGCCATCAGAACCCTTTGTTCTTACTTTCAATAACACATAAACCAACACACACAACACTTAGTGGTATTATAGAATTATTGAATTATAACGTGTATATAGAATATATATATAGATTTATAGAAAAGTAAATAGAACTAGAAGGGAATTTAAGGATTATTTAGTGGATTTTATAAATAAGATTTCTGAAACTCAGAGATATTAAGTGAATTAATACAAAAACAATTGGTGGCAAAGCTAGGAATAGTTTGTCTTTTCAAATGCATAAATGCCAGGCCATCAAAGTTTAAATTCAAATAAATTCCAAGCAATGTCTTGAATAATTTGTTCTGTTTACCTTAATTCAGGGACAACTTACCTGCGTTGCCATATCCTTATTTTAAGGTATGTTGAGAATTTACTATCTTTGGTCACTAAATTGTACTTCAAACTGAGGCTGTAATGATCTGGTTATTTGCACACATTTGTACACAGTGCATAGTTTTGCACCCAATTTATAAAATATTTTCTTCATCCATGAATGTGTTCAATGCACATTTATTTTGAGCACCTGTTTTTTTGCAAAGAAAAAATATATACATTTCAGAAGGAAGGAAATTTCCATCACCAGGCTCCAAATTATACTTAAACTTTAGAAAGAAAAACAGTATGTTTCCAATCATATTTATTTTTATGCTCTGAACATCCTTTTTCTTGTACTATGTCATTAAGACCTTTTTGCCTTAAAGCTTTAAAAGGAATACTGACTTTGTTGTGAGGAGAAGAGTATTTTGCACCTTTTTAAAAAAACATTTCTTCCCAAGACACTTACAAAATACAAACATAAACATTTATGTAATCTAAGTATCTTTTTTAAAAAATAAAAAAATGAAAAATGAAAAAAAAATACACACATGTATCATTACTCCTGGGTGCTATTCCATGGGAGAAAGGACACACAGGTGTAATTTTGCTTGCCCAACACTAAATAAGAAAGACACAAAAGGATTACTAGGTCAGCCAGAAACAAAACAAAACAAAAGCAAACAAACACCAACTCTTGTTTTCATTTAAACAAAGCACCCTGGGCGTTTTTCTCACTATACAGAAAATCCAAAACAGTCCCTAAGAGGTGAAAGGCTAGTCTAATTCCATACTTGCAAGGAATTTCAGAAGGCAATTATTCAACTTCAATGAACTGAGTGTTTCACCGTTGGTGATTTTATGATGTATCTTCACAAGTTATTCTACAGGGCTTCCAGTAACTCAAGAATGAATACAAAAATAATCAAGCCTAAAGTACAGATTCTTTTAATAATAAAGTTTCTGTCATTTATTGAATGTCTATGAAGTATCAAACTTTCTGATGGGTCTTTTCATATATTCCCTTCACTCTTTACAACCAAACCACTAGGTTGATATTTTATTTTTTATGTTATAATTGATAAAACTGAGGCTTAGAAAGTAAAGTGATTTCTTCTAGGCCCCAGTAATGTAGCTGAGATTTGAGGCCACAATCATGTCATTCCAAAGTCCATACTCATTACACTGGGCAACTTGGTGGTAAATGTATACAGCTTTTTTACTTTTGTTGGAGTAAGGGGATGAGAAAATTTATTCATTTTTATCTCAGCACCTTAAATCACTACTTGACCTTCAGCTTATAAATCAGTCTTGCTTAGTCCTTTCAGGCTAGGAACCAATTTATCTGGGCCTGGAAATGAGTTCCTTTCAAGAAGCTGAATGTTCCTTATCTCCTCACTTACGTTGGACTTTAGTTCATTCATCATAATGTTTGTTCTACTATTTAAGTTCGGATAAACTTAAAAGAGGTGACCAAAGCACATCAGGAGGTTTAACATTTCTGCTTTCTTTTCAATCATACTGTATTCTGCATCAATGATTTCCTCCTGCCATCACTGGATGAAGTGCTACAAACAGAATTACCTATTGATCTCATGGACTGGAAAAACTGACAGGCATTCTGACTCATCAACCATATTCTGTCTTTAGAAATACACTAGTGATGATCTGGCTGTTTCAAGGGATTCGAATTTTTTCAAAACTTTTAGCACAGAAGATGATATACTTTACCCTGGAGACACATTTTGGGCAACAGAAGTTCTGGTTTTAAAGTAATTCTAATTTATTTTAATAGAATTACAGGCAGATTGACCTTATGCAAAGCATTATATAGGCTTGTATTTTAGGTGTGTTTTTTATGAGAAAAAACTTACCAGCAAATCCTCTCAGTGTCAATAAACCCCCCTTTCCAGAAACAAAAACATAAAACATATTTAGCACTGGAGATGTTCAGTTTTCCTTTAGGCTAAGTTCTAAATAGGTAGTGAGTCTTACTGTTTTAACCTTTCTGATCTATCATTGTACAGCCCATTCAAGAGCAACCCCTTCCAATATAACACAATCTGGTTTCTCACATTACATTGGAAAATGTTCCCTTGAGTGTTATTATATTTCATTTCATTACATAAGTCTTCAAAAAATTTGCTTCAGCTAAATCTTTTCTTGAGAATGCTAATTTTCTTTCTTTTAAATCAGTTTGAGAACCACCATGTTCTTGAACAAAGTAACTAACACAGCAATCAAAATATCAAAGTTTGTATTGTGATAAATGAATAGAAGAAATGTCCAGAAGTAAAGGAAGAGAACTATGGTATGAAGATGTTAGACCTTGGATATCATCTCCTCTTGCAGATGATAAAAATAAGGACAAGAAAGATTAAATGAGTCTTTCAAGTCACAGGACAAGCTCATTACTGAGCCATGCAGAAAACACATGTCCTCTGAAAGTTGTTTGTCCCACTATTTCACTTATTCTTAACACCCACTACGCATCTGAATTGCTTGGGGAGCTCTTAAAATAGATACATGGATCTCATCTGCAAAGATTCTGATTCAAGTCTGAAATGTGACTTAGTCATCTGTTTTTAAAGTACCCTCAGGCTTTTCTATTGGGCAGCCGAGAATGAAAGTTACCAAACTATATCATGCTGTCCATTAAATATTGTGAATATAAATCACTGCCTTTGAAAATACAATGGAGATGATTGTTCTCTTGAATATGTCTAATAAGACTTTCTCTTGGAAGAGTGTGTTGGAGAGCTAGTAAACAAAGGTTGTGCTTATAAAAGCATGTTAGGTTGCTCTCCCAGATACTCCGGTGACAAGGCTTCAGTTCAAAATTAAAGGAATTCTGACTCCATGAATCTCGGTATTTTATAGAAAACTATGGGGTACTGTTTGCATCATCTTCTTCAAGAAGCCATCACTGAACTTCTTTCTCTCCAATCTGCTTAGATGCCCCTCCTTTGTTCTCTCACAGCCCCTTGTATTTATATCTTTCATGGTATTTACCACATCATATAAAATTGGTTTTTGCCTTTTTCCCACCTGACTATGAGAACTCTTTTAGCAATAAGTATGCCACTCATTATTGTATTTCCAGAATTTAGCAAGTTTTCTGTTGAACTGAACTGAATTTGATGTCCTAAAAGTGTAATTACAATGGATTTAGCAAAATAAGAGAGAAAATGTTGCCAGTCAGTAATAAAGATGAGGAAAAGTGTCTTGCGCTATGATAGAAGTATGGCTGTCTTTCTATTCTCATAAGGAAAGGATAATATGTTTAGCTTGTTCTTATAGTAGTAAATTTGTATAT
Organism: Tolypeutes matacus; assembly: GCA_026826555.1. NCBI lineage: Eukaryota > Metazoa > Chordata > Mammalia > Cingulata > Chlamyphoridae > Tolypeutes > Tolypeutes matacus. Next base: position 1,260,089 of record JAKSZT010054502.1, on the reverse strand, counting down.
ACAGTGTCATTATATGCTTACAATAACCTTCCAGTTTAGTTGTTATCATTTTTGATGGATAGGGGCAGAAATTGATCCTTAGAGAATCTGGTTGATCAACTTGACAAAGTCACCCATGTAATGAATGATAGAAGCACATTTCAATCTTGGGATTTTCTAGCTCTGCAAATCTCACTTTTCTGATCATCCTCAAAACTTCAGGTCTTCTATGGTTTGGTTATCATGCTCTTTCTTAAAAATTCCAAGGAAAAAGGAACTCACTTAAAATTAACATTATCCAGGAACTTTCTAGCCTATTTCTTTTTCTTCTTTTTTTTTTAATTTTTTATTTATTTTTATTGTGGGTAAAAATCAAAATTCTCATAATACATACAAACATTTGCAAAATGATATATAAATATACATGCATATATGTGTATTTGCTTACAAAAATTTTATATATATATATATATATATATATATATACATATATTTTAAGAGGTGCTTAGATTACCCAAAATATTACACGGAACCCACTGGGATTCCCATGTTGCCCACCTCCCACACCTAGCCTATTTCTTTCAATGTTGTATCCCCAGTGTTTTGAACAATTTGGCAATATAGCAGATGCTGAATAAATATTGTTGAATCAGTAATGAATGAGTGGCTGACACTTTGTTTTCTCCTGAATTGATAGTTCCATTTACTCATACTAAAGCTTATTCTTGTCCGACACATAAATTGTCACCAATGATAGATATTCAAATGGTCGAAAATTCCATACTATGAATTACATTTTTGCACTTCAGATATTACTAGTCCTAGACTCTGTTAAGAAACAGGGAAGAGGATGGTCAAGATGCCAGCAGAGTAGGGCACTCCTACTCCGTCAGCTTGTCCAACAGCACAGTTAATAGTCAGCCATAACTATCTAAATCCCTTATTTGAGGAACCCAAGAGACCATAAGAGCATTCTGCAACAACCTTAGAAGAACAGAAGGAAGGGACTGCCCATCTTCAGTGAAGATTCGTGAATAGAGCACTCCATACCTGGAGGTGAAAGCCTGGCCTTCATTGGTGGCACAAAATGCCTTGGGAGCTATTCCCTGGCTGGAATGGGAAAAAGTGATGACTGGACACCAACTTCACTTACTGATTAGTAAATTTGACTGACTAAAGTCCAATCATAAGTACAGCTAAAGTTTGAAACTGTCCAAGTCAGAAAGAGACCAGTAGACTCCATGTTAACTCCAATCTGGCATAAGGGGAAGAGGGACTGATTGAAAATCACATTGATGGTAGGGACCGGCTTCTTCTCACCCAGGTCAGATTGCTGCCCTAGCCTGGGATCCAGCCTTGTCTCTGGCAGGGATGAAGCTGAAGGAACCTGCACCATCCTCACTGGGAAGCTGTAATCGCTTTCAGACTGCTTGGATTAGACTGTTGGGTACCCATGTGGCTACATCTCTGCCCCCAATAAGACAGGAGTGGAAGTGGTGTTTCCTCAGCCTCTCTGAGCAACTGCAGACACTTAGAGCCTGCATGGACTAAATTGCTGGACTCATGTGGCTCCATTCTTGCCCCCCAATAAAATAGGAGGGGATTCAGTGTTTCCCCAGCTTTTCCATAAAACTGCAGGTACTTTTGGCCCACACAGACTAAATTGTGGGACACTTGAGGCTCCATCACCACCTCTGATAGGACAAGAGGGGGGATAGTGTTTCATCAGCTTCTCTAAGCAAATATAAGCACTTTAAGTCTACATGGACCAGATTTGTGGCACTCTTATTGCTCCATCCCTGTCCTTGGCAGGGCTAAATGGACAGCATACCCTCAGCCTTTCCAGGCAACTGCAGCCACTTTCAGCCTGTGTGACTTAGACTGTAGGACAAATCTCTGGCTCTATTCCTACCCCTGACAGGGCAGAAGGAACAGAGCTCCTTCCGCCTCTCTTGATGAATGCAGCTGATTTCGGCCTGCATGGACTAGACTGTTGGACCCATTGGTGACTACATCCCTATCTGTAACATGGCAGGAGGATGGACAGTGCTCATTCAGCCTTTTTGAGTAACTGCAGCTTCTTTCAGCCCACACATACTAGACTGTTGGACATAAGTGTTTCTCAAATCCTGTTGCTGACAGGTCAAGAGGTAAGACAATGATCCCTCACCTTCTTTGGTTAACTGCAGCTACTTTTGGCCTGCATGGACTAGATTTTTGTGAACACTTGTGGTTTTATCTTTGTTGCTGACAGGGAGGAGGAGGAGCAGTCCTCCTTCAGCCTCTCTGAGCAATTGCAGTCACTTTTGGCCTGCATGGACAGGACTGTTGCACACATCTGTGGCTCCATTATCATCCTTGGTAGGGGAGGAGTGGGGCCTGTGCTTCATCAGTCCATCTGGGCAATTGTGGTCAGTTATGACGTGAACAACTTAGTTTAATGCCCACACGTGCAGCTACATCCCCACTCCAGTCAAGGTAGGAAGGGACAGGCTTCCTAAATCTTTCTGGACAACGACAGACAGTCTTGGCATGCACATTGTTGTGGCTCCACCACTACCTGTTGAAGGGGAGAAAAGTGAGAGAAGTTAAACTGGTTCCTGGGATGTGGTCAGCTTGAGCTTAGGTGGCTTTAAAGCACCAACTGCATCCTTGGCTCCCACTCTGCAACCAGCAAGAGCGAGAAAGAGCAAGAAACAGATGAAAAAGAGTAAAAAAAAAATTTAGATTGGCTAAACACAAGCCACTAGAAAGTTCCAAATTAGGTTGAACCAAGTATAAAATAGGGCTCTAGCATAAAGCCAATCAAACAGTAAGCCCTAGACTAAACAGAGAAACTGAGCTCAGAATAAATACATCAAATAAATCATATTCTGGGACACCAACAAAAAATTACAATGTATGCCAAGAAACAGAAAGATATGGAACAAAGGAAGGAACTAAGCCTCTAGATAACATAAAGGAGTTGAGAGAACTAATCAAATGTGTTCAAATAAACCTCCTTAATAAATTCAATGAGATATCTAAAGAGATCAAGGATATTAAGAAGACACTGGGTGAGCACAAAGAGGATTTTGAAAGCACATATAGAAAAATAGCAGATCTTATGGGAATGAAAAGCACAATAAATGAACAGGGTCTCAGGGAATTAAATGACCACAAAAATATACAAACATATATGGCATAAGTGTCACAGAAGGAGAAGAAGAAGAAAAAGCAAAAAAAGGACTATTTGAGGAAATAATTGTAGAAAACTTCCCAAACCTATTGAAGGACCTAGATATCAATGTCCAAGGAAAACAACATACTTCAATCTGAATAAATCTATATAGGCCTGCTCTGCAACACATACTAATCAGAACATCAAACGTCAAAGATAAAATGAAAGTCTTAAAAGAAGTAGAAAAGTGATTTATCACATACAGGGGATGTCCAAAAAGATTAAATTCTGATTTCTCATCAGAAACCATGGGAGCAAGAAGGCAATGGTATGATGTATTTAAGATACTGAAAGAGAAATGCTGCCAGCCAAGAATATTATATCCAGAAATTTTTTTTTGCAAAAATTACAGCCAGTTTAGAATATTGACAAATAACAGAAACTGAGAGTGTTTATAGCTAAGAGACCAGCATGGTAGGAAATACTAAAAGGAGTGCTGCAGCCTGAAAAGAAAAGACAGGAGAGGCTTGGAAGAAATAAAGATATATTAGTAAAAGTAATGGGTGAAGGAGGGGAGAATAGAATAGATGGAAAAGGGGGTATTTAGGGGGCAATGGAAATGTTCTGCATTATCTTGCAATGATGGATACAGGCCATGTTAAATATCATCAAAACTTGTAAAAGTTTACAGCCTAAAGTATAAACCATAATGCAAATCATTGACCATGTTTAGTAGTTATGTTTCACTATTTGTATATTAATTATAACAAATGTACCATCCACCTATAAAAAGGTTATTAATATGGGAAGGGGGAATAAGGGGAGGAGGTTGGGTATATGGGAGTCCCCTATATTCTGTATGTGACTTTACTGTGACCTAAAACTTATTTGAAGACAAAATTTTAAAAAGTAAGACACTAGGGAAGAAATGGAAGAAAATGTCACTGTACATATAAGACAACAGATATTACAGTAAAGAAAGGCAAAATGTAAAAAAAAAAAATTTTAATTTTTCATTATTTTTTTAACATCTTAATTATTTTATTTTAGTTTAGTTTTTCTGAATTATTATGTATTTTATTTCTTAGGTTGAAAACTATTGTTATTATTTCATTTTCTTATTAATTGAATTTCACGTTAATCTTGACTTAATTTTTGAAGAAGTTTTGGAACACAGAAAGGTTACATCTTTGGCAAAGGAGGGTCATAGGTGTGGAGTTTCAGTGATGGGGAAATTATGGGAGGAAGTTCACCTGGGCATACATGTAAGATAAATAAGTGTGTTCAAATGTTCATTGTCACAGTGGGTAGAGATTCACGCAATAACCAAAAGAATATCAAATTCCCATCCTGGAGAGCTCTGCCACATTCTCTAATGGAAGAGCAACAATCTCCCAAGTACAGGGACAATGATTAGTGAAGAAGGATGGTCCATTGATAGGTCCTTGGCATGGACAACTATGCTTATGAGCTTTTACTCTTGAAATTGCAATTAACCCGAGGGTTATAAGGTTCTAAGAGTTACCTCAGGAGAACCTCCATGTTGCTCAAATGTGGCCTCTCTCTAAGCCAAACTCTACATATAAATGCATTACCTTCCCCCCAGCATGGGACTCCCAGGCATGAGGCTCCCTGGCACCGAGAAATTACTACCAAGCACCAACAAGCAATGCAACTGGAAAAAGACCTTGAATGAAAGGGGGAAAAGGTAAAGACAAATGAGTTTCTATGGATAAAAGACTTCGAAGTGTGTCGGGAGGTCATCCCAGAGGTAACGCTTATGCATGTCTCAGTAGGACCTCATTAACTGCCAAAGTAGATACTACCCCAAATAGTGGGGCTTCTGAGGGCTCTGGAGACACCCAGGTCCTATGGTCATGGAAGATAACTCTGGAGTGTGCTGCCTTGCTAGTGGGCCCTCCATTGGAGTTTGTGCTCCTATGTGTGACAGAGTTAGACTCAGTTGTGACTTCTCTACACATGCCTCTTCAGTCTCATCTATTTGAATCTATAGTTGGTGCTGGAATTGGTAGATGTAAATCAAAGAGACTTGAATCTTTGGGTGTCCATATGCCAGCTGGGCCCTGAACCTCAGTGGAGATGCAACACTTACTCTCCAGTTCATTGGACTCACCCAGGACAACTAACAAGGAGATATGGATGGACAACCACCATACCAAGGAAGCGAGAGAGTCTACAACTGCAAGCAAGAATGTCACATCCATTAGCCATATGGAAATGAAGCCCCCTTTCAATTAGAGGTGGAGTGGGCATCACCATCCCAGAATCCTCTGGATTGGGGAATAAAATATGAACTATAGTGGATTTACTGGTATTCTACTATAGACTTATTTTGATTCTAGTAATGGAAGAAATTATATCATTGATGTGGAGACTGTGGTCACTGGAGGTGCTGAAGTCAGGGAGAGGGAAAAAGAGGTGTAAATATGGGGGCATATTTGGGACTTGGAATTGTCCTGAATGAGCTTGCAATGAAAGATACAGGCCATTATATATCCTGGCATAACCTACAGAATTGAGTGGGAGAGAGTATAAATTACAATGTAAGCTATAATCCATGCTTAGTGGCAATACTCCAAAATGTGTTCACCAATTGCAATGAATGTACAACATTAATGAAAGAAGTTGTTAATATGGGGGAAAATGAGAGGTGTGGGGAATGGGGCATATAGGAATCCCTTACATTTTTTATGTAACATTTTATGGATTTTAAGTATCTGTAAGAAAAAATAAAAACATATTTAAAATAATAAAAGAAAAGAAAAAGAAATGGGTGAAGTAAGAACTCCCTTTACAGTAATAACATTGAATCTTAATGGATTAAACTCCTCAATCAACTAACACAGACTGGTAGAATAGATATGAAAATATGAGCCATATATATGCAATCTACAAGAGACTCACCTTAGAACCAAGGATACAAATAGATTGAAAGTGAAATGCTGGAGAAAGATATTCCATGAATGCAGTAACAAAAAAAAAAGAAAGAAAGAAAGAAAGAAAAAGAAAGAAAGAAAGAAAGAAAGAAGAAAGAAAGAAAGAAAGAAAGAAAGAAAGAAAGAAAGAAAGAAAG
>JAKSZT010054502.1:1211112-1253846 GCA_026826555.1 Tolypeutes matacus | reverse complement strand
AAGAAAGAAAGAAAGAAAGAAAGAAAGAAAGAAAGAAAGAAAGAAAGAAAGAAAGAAAGAAAGAAAGAAAGAAAGAAAAAAAAACTGGAGAAGCTATACTTTTATTGTATGAAATATAGTTTAAAAACAAAGATGTTATTAGAGACAAGGAATGACATTATATATTAATAAAAGGTGTTGTTCACCAGGAAGAAATAACTATCATAGATGTATATGCACCTAACATGAATGCCCTAAATTGCATGAGGCATACCCTCACGAAACTGTAGGGACAAATAAATATCTCTACAATAATATTTGGAGATGTCAATACACTTTTCTCATCATTGGACACAACATCTGGGCAGAGGATTGCATAATATGAAACCTAATAGACAATGCAGAACATTGCACACCAAAACAGCAGGATATACATTCTTTTCAATTGCTAATGGATCATTCTGCAGTATAGACCATAGCTTGGGTCATAAATCATATCTCAGTAAATTTTAAAAATTTAAATTATACAAAGCACTTACTCTGATCATAATAGAATGAATCCTGAAGTGAACAACAGGCAGAAAAAGGGAAAATTCACAAATATATGGAAATTAAACAGTACAATTAAATAATCAGTGGGCCAAAGAAGAAATTGTAAGAGAAATTGGTATATATCTCAAAATGAATGAAAATCAGAATACAACATATGAGAATGGATGGGATGCAGTGGAGGCAGAGTTGAGAGAGTATTTAAAGCCCTGAATTCCTACATTTAAAAAGAAGAAATAGCTAAAACTAATGATCTAACAACACAGCTGCATGATCTAGAAAAAGAAATGAAAACTCTTCCCAAAGCAAGCAGAAACAAAGAAATAAAAAGATCAGAACAGAAATAAATTGAGAAAAAAAGCCATAGAAAGAATTAGCAAATCTGAACGTAAGTTCCTCTAGAGGATCAACAACATTGACAAACCTTAGCTACACTTATAAAGAAAAAAGAGAGAAAATGCAAATAAAATCAGAAATCAAAATGGTGACATTGCTACTGACCTCACAAAAATAAAAGACATCAGGGGATTGTGGGAAGACAGTGTCAGACTAAAAGTTAGAACTCAATGCTCTTACAAAAACAATGGAGAAAGTGCCTTAAGCTGTCTGAGGGACCTGCCTTGAGGGTCAGGAGACTAGAAGAGTGCTACACAACTCCCAGGAGAGTAAAGGACAGAGAGACAAAGAAGCTGAATCAACAAACGTGGGTTACCAAGCCCCCATAGGGGCTAGGAAGGGCTCCCAAACCACACCCACAAGATGTTAAGCTGGGGTAACACCCCTGGCCCACTGCAGTTGACTGAGAGGGGAACAGACATCTTCCTCCCTGTCAGCGGTTTCAAGGGAAAAGTGAGGGGAAGTTGGGGGACATTACTTCAGTGAATTCAGCCAGCATAGCCATCTTTGAATCTCTGCACTGGAGATTCAACACAGGAACACAGGAAAGTCAAGACTGAAACTCATATGTGGAAATGTGTATAGATGAGCACCGTTGGCTGGCCAGTCTGGAAATTGCATGGGAAAAAACTGTTTATGGTACTCTCTTTATCTTAATCCCTGTGAGAAAATCTGCACCCTATTAGTGTGTCTTTGGCATAATTTTCATAACATAAGCTGGACAATTGTAAAGAATTAGAATAAGTTGAACCAAATATCAAAGAAGATCTGTGAAATAAAATAAGCATGAGAGAGAAATGGGTCATCAGAGTAAATGCACCAACATAATCAAATGCCTAGACATCAGCAAAAAATTACAAATCATACTAGGAAACAGGAAGAGATGGCCCTGCCAAAGTAACTAACCAAATATCCTGAAGACATGCTAAATTTAAGACAATTAATTTGAGATAATCAAGCAATTCACCTGAATTACTTCAAAGAATTTAAAGAAAATATGACTAAAAAGATAAAGGATATTAAGATACTGGGAGAGCATACAAAATAATTTGAAAGCCTGAAAAGAAAAGTAATAGAACTTATGGGAATGAAAGACATGATGGATGAGATTAAAAATACATAAGATGCAGAAATGAGCAGACTTAATTTGCTGAAACACAGAATTAGTGATTTTGAAGACAGAACATCTGAACTGGAAAGGACAGGAGAACAAAAAGAGAAGAGAATGGAAAAAATGAAACAGAGTTTCAGAGAATGGAACGACAATGTGAATGCACAAACATTAGCATATATAGAATGATATGACAACAGAGACCCAAAGGACAAAATGGATGAAGTGAGTAATGCCTTTACAGTAATAACTGTATGTTAATGGCTTGAACTCCCTAATCAAAAGACATAGACTGATAGAATGGATTTTAAAATATGCATCACCTACATGTTATCTACAAGAGACCCACCTCTTTAGGACACAACTGGGTTAAAAGTGAAAGGTTGGAAAAAAGTATTCCATACAAATAGTAACCAAAAAAGAGCTGAAGTCACAATACTGAAAATAGATTTCAAATTCAAAACTGTTATAAGGAATGAAGAAGTCTTTATATGTTAATAAAAGGGGCAATTCACTAAGAATTTATAACTATATGAAATATTTATGTACCTAACCTGAGTGCCCCAAGATACATGAGGCACAGACTGGGAGAACTGAAGGGAGAAATAGATGTCTCTACAGTAATTGTTGGAGACTTCAATATGCAACTTTCAGTACTGGATAAAATATCTGGACAGAAACTAAATAAAGAAACAGAAAACTTGAATAATATGGTAAATGAACTAAACCTAATAGACATCTATATAGCATTGCACCACAAAACAGCAGGATATACTTTTTTATCAAGTGCTCATAGATCCTTCTCTAAGATAGACCATATGTTTGGTCAGAAGACAAGTCTCAATAAATTTAAAAAGATTGAAATTGTACAAAACACTTTGATGATAACAAAATGAATCTAGAAATCCATAACAGACATATAAAAGGAAAATTCATAAATATATGGAGATTAAACAGCACACTCTTAAATAACAGTGGATCAAAGGAGAAACTGCAAGAGATTTCAGCAAACATCTTGAGAATTATGGAAATGAGAACACAATATATTGACACCTATGGGGCACTGCAAAAGCAGTGCTCAGAGAGAAATTTATAGCCCTCAATGCTTACATTAAGAAAGAAGAAAGAGCTAAACGTGAAAATCTAACTGCACACCTGGAGTAACTAGTAAAAGTAAAACAAACTAATCCCAAACCAAGCTGAAGGAAAGAAACAGTAAAGATCAGAGCAGAAATAAATGATATTGAGAACAACAACAACAACAACAACAACAACAACAAAAATTAGAAAGAATCAATAAAACCAAACGTTGGTTCTTTGAGAAGATCAACAAAGTTGAAAAACCCTTAGGTACAGTGACAAAGAAAAAAGAGAACATGCAAATAAATAAAACTGGAAGGGAGAGGGATCATTACCACTGACCCCACAGAGAGAAGAGAGATCATAATAGGGTACTATGAACAGCTCTATGTCAGAAAACTAGGCATTGTTGGGGAGATGCAAAAATTCTTAGAAACACACAAACCACCTACACTGACCCTAGAAGAAATACAAGACATCAACAAACCAATCACGAGTGAAGAGATTGAAACAGTAATCAAAAACCTCAAAAAGATGAAAAGCCTGGGACCAGAAGGCTTCACAGGTGAATTTTACCAATTATTCAAAGACAATCTAATACCAATCTTGCTCAAGCTCTTCCAAATATTTGAACAGGAAAGAACACTATCAAACTCATTATATGAAGGCCAAATCACCCTAATACCAAAACCAGGTAATGATACTACAGAAAAAGAAAATTACAGAACAAGAACCCCAATGAATACAGATGCAAAAATCCTCAACAAAATACTTGTGAACAGAATCCAAAAGCACATTAAAAGAATTATACACCATGATCAAATGGGTTTTATTCCAGGTATGCAAGAGTGGTTCAACACAAGAAAATCAATTAGTGTATTATAACACATTGATAAATTGAAGAAGAAAAATCATATGATGCACTCGATTGATGCAGAAAAGGTCTTTGACAAAATACAGCACCCTTTCTTGATAAAAACATTAAAAAAGATAGGGATAGAAGGAAGTTTCCTCAATATGGTAAAGTGCATATATGAAAAACCTTCACCTAGCATTGTACTCAAGGCTGAACGACTGAAAGCTTTCCAGCTGAGATAAGGAACAAGATAAGGATACCCACTTTCACCATTGCTATTCAATATTGTGCTAGAGGTTCTTTCTAGAGCAATTATGCTAGATAAAGAAATAAAGAGCACCCAAATAGGAAAGGAAGAAGTAAAACTTTCACTATTTGCTGATTTTATGATCCTATATCTAGAATCTCCTCAAAAAAAATCCACAACAAAGCTACTAGAACTAACAGAAGAGTTCAGCAAATTGGCAAGATACAAGATTAATATGCAAAAATAAATAAGACTTTTTATACATCACTGAGGTGCAATCTGAGGAACAAATCAGAAATAAAATCCTTTTATAACAGCAACTAAAACAACCAAAAATTTAGGAATAAAGTTAACCAAGGACATAAAGGACCTGTATTCAGAAAACAACAAAACATTGCTGAAAGAGACCGAAGAAGACTTAAATAAATGGAAGGACATTACGTATTCATGGATTGGAAGACTGAATATCATTGAAATGTCAATTCTACCTACACTGATTTACATATTCAATGCAATCCCAATAAAAATCCCAAAAGCCTTTTCTTGCAGAAATGGAAAAACCAATTATCAAATATATTTGGAAGGGTAAGTGTCCCTGAATAGCCAAAAAGATCTTAAAAAAGAGGAACGAAGTTGGAGGACTCTCACTTCCAGACTCTAAAGCACAGTACTTAGCTACACTGGTAAAACCAGCATGGTACTGGCATAAAGAAAGACACATTGACCAATGGAACCAAACTGAGATATCAGAAATAGACCCTCATATCTACAGTCAAGTGATTTTTTGACAAGGTAGTCAAGTCCCCCCAGCTGGGCCAGAACTTTCTGTTCAACAAATGGTGCTGGAAGAACTGGATAGCCATATCCAAAATAAATAGGACCCTTATCTCACGTAATAAAAATGCTCTAAGAATGATTCAAGTGATGAATGCACAAATAAGTGATAACACTGAATACCATTGGTTTTGCACTTTGAATATATTTGTGCCTTATTAATTTGTATCAATAAATTTGATTTGATTAAAAAAAAACAAAGAAACATAAAGGCTATCTAATGGATAATATATTAGTGATATTATGGAAAAATACTCTTCCAAGAACTGGGGAAGGTGTCAATGTCTAATACAAAAGAGAAGTCAAGAAAAATCAAGAGGAAGTGTTATTCATTGAAGCTCTGTTTAGGTCATTGAAAACCACAGTTAGGCCATTTGAGTGAAGTATAGTGATGATACAAGAATGTCATGAGTGGATGAATGAAGGAATTGAAGATGTAACTCTTAATCTAAGAAGAAGGAAGAGGGAAGGGAAAAGTAGGCCAGTAAATATCTATGGAGAGCTCAAATGTTACCTAACAATAACAAAATTAGTATCTACTACCCAGGTTCTGACCCCATTGTTCTACATATAATCACATAAAATTTTAATTAACTAGTGTTCTGAAAAGCAAATAATCAGAAAAGTGAAGCATATAGATAAAATTTAAAGAATTACTTTTTAAAGGATACTTTAATTTTATTTATTTATTTATTCATTTAGAGATAACCCACAGAGATTTAACATTTTTAAATTCCACTTATGTCCAGTAAATTAATAGATATTTTGCTATATTCATTCATTCATTTAAAAATATCTCTTATGTGCTTATTATATGTCTGACAATGGACAAACAATTCTTGGTATTATTATTTTTGAAATTATTCTTTATATTCTACTATATTAACAATAAAGTGCTAAATTCACCCCCCCCCGAAAAAAAGAGATCATAAGATGATACTATCAACAACAGTAAGCCAGCAAGTCAGAAAATGTATATGAAATGGACAAATTCCTAGAAACATATGAACAACCTACACTGATCCTAGAATAAATAGACCTCAACAAACTAATCACAAAGAAAGAAATTAAAATAGTCTTCAAACAACGTCCCAAAATGAAAAGCCCTGGACTAGATGGCTTCACAGGTGTACTCTACCAAGCACTTAAAGAAGATTTAATACCAATATTTCTCAAACTCTTCAAAAAAATTTAACAGGAAAAAACCCTACCAAAGTCATTCTATGAAGCCAATATTACCCGAATACCAAAGCCAGATAAAGTTAATACAATAAAAGAAAATTACAGACCCATTTTTCTAATGAATACAGATGCAAAAATCCTCAACTAAAAACCTGCTACTAAAATGCAACAACACATTAAATGAATTATTCATCATGATAATATGGGCTTTTTACCATGCATACAAGGGTGCATCAACATAATAAATCAATCTGTATAATACATCACATTAATAAATTAAAGAAGAAAAATCACATGATCATCTTGATCGATGCAGAAAAGGCATTTCACAAAATACAGCAAACTTTCCTGATAAAAATATTCCATAAGATGGGACTTGTAGGGAAATTTCTCAACATGATAAAAGACACATATGAGAAACCCACAGCTAACAATGTACTCAATGTTGAAAGACTGAAACCTTCTGCACTGAGATCAGCAGGAAGACAAGAATGCACACTGCCACTAATGTTCATTATAGTGCTAGAGGCTCTGACTAGAGCAATCAGGCAAGGAAAAGAAATAGGAGGCATCCAAATTAGAAGGAAACAAGTAAAAGTTTCATTATTCACAGATTATATGATCCTATACCTAGAAAGTTATGAAAAATGTACCTTTGTTAAGATACTAAATCTAATAAACAAGTTCAGCAGAGTGGCAGGAAACAAGGTTAATACACAAAAACTGTAGTGTTTCTATGCACTACTAATAAGAAATCTGTGGAAGAAGTCAGTTAAAAAATCCATTTACAGAAACAACTAAAAAATAAAATATTTAGGAATAAACATAACCAAGGATGTAAAGCATTTGTATTCAGAAAACTGCAATGCATTGCTAAAAGAAATAAAGAAGATCTAAGTAAATGGAAGAACATTCTGTGTTTATGGATTGGAGGTATAAATATCATTAAGATGTAAATTCTATCCAAATTCATATACAGATTAAATGCAATCTTGATAAAAATTTCAACAGTTTTTTAAAAGAAATGGAAAAACTTATCAAATTTATTTGGAAGGGAAAGTGGCCCTGAATAGCTAAGAACATCTTCACAAGAAAGACAAAAGTTGAAGGAATCACACATCTGGACATTATCTAGTATTACCTAGTGTAGCAGTTTGGCAGTTTGGTATAGTTATGAATTCCAAAAATAGATATTGGATTGTACTTGTAAACTGGCTGGTTATCTGGGCATGATTAAATTATGATTAGGCCTTTGATTGGGCCACATCAGTAAGGTTTGAGCCCTGCCCCTTGGTGGGTGGGGTCTCAAAGATAAAAAACATGAAGAAGGACAGAGTTGGGGTTTTGAGTTGGAGTTCTGATGTGGAGTCTTGAGCTGGAGCCCCAGGAAGTAAGCATACAGAGGAGCTTGGTTGTGAAGAAAGAGAGAAGGTCCCAGAAAAAGAGATGAGCCATTTGCCTGACAGTTCACAGCTGGCCTTGTGGAGAGAAGCAAAGGCAGAGAGCCTCATAAACTACAGCTGACCTTGTGGAGGCGCCAGAGGACCTGAGCCCAGAGAGAACAGAGCCCCAGGAAGTGAGGAACCCAAGAAACCTGAACTCTCACAGATATCGGCAGCCATCTTGCTCCAACAGGTGGCAATAAACTTTGGTGAGGGAAGCAACTTATGCTTTATGGCCTGGTAACTGTAAGCTTCTACCCCAAATAAACACCCCTTACAAAAACCAACAGATTTCTGGTATTTTGCATCAGCATTCCTTTGGCTGACTAATACACCTAGCTACAGTAGTAAAAACAGCATGGTACTAGCATAAAGATAGACATATAGACCAATGGAACTGAATTGATGGTTCAGAACCAGACCCTCACATCTATGGCAAGTGAATTTGGACAAGGCTGTCAAGCTCACCAAGCTGGGGCAGAGCAGTCTATTCAAAAATAGTTCTTGGAGAACTGGATATCCATACCCAAAAGAAAGAAAAAGGACCCCTACCTCACACCTTATACAAAAATTAAGTCAAAATGGATTACAGACCTAAATATAAAAACTAGAATCATTGAACTACTAGAAGAAGATGTAGGGAAACATCTTCAAGACCTGGTGATAGGTGATAGCTTCTCAAGCCTTATAACAAAAGCATGAGGAATGAAAGAAAAAATGGATAAATGGTACCTCTTCAAAATTAAACAGTTTCATGCTTCATAAGTGTTTGTCAAAAATGAAAAGGCAGCCCATTAAATGCGATAAAATATAAAGAAACCACATATCCAATAAGGGTTTGATTTTAATGCTATATAAAGAGAACATACAACTCAACCATAAAAGGGTAAGCAATATGATTTTTTTTGTTGTTTTTTTGTTGTTGTTGTTTTTGAAATCTAAGAAAAATACATGCTTTATTGAATACTATACTTATATAGACAATCAATTTTAAAACACAGAATAAACAGTGAAATATGAAAACACTATAGTGTTTAACTTGGAAAATGTGTAAAATACATACTTTAATGAGTTTTTGTACATGTATTGACTTACAATCTATGTTAAAACACAGAATTCACTTAGTTAAATATGAAAACATCATAGTAATCAGTTTTGTAAACTATGTAATATACGCTTAATTGAGTGCTAGCACATATATTGACTTACAATCAATGTTAAAACAGAACTCAGGACTGCAAAAATAGTATCATGATTAGTTTTGAAAGCTAAGTAAAGTCATGCTTCATTGAGTGTTATGTAATTGTGTTGACTTAAGAGAAATGTTAAAACTCAGAACTAAAACAAAAAACAAACAAACAAAAAAACTCAGAACTTATTAGTGAACTGTGAAAACAGTAGAGTGACAAGATTGGAAAACTTAAAATACATGCTTTATTGAGTGCTATGTATTATATTTACTTACAATCAATGTTAAAACATATAAGTAGTTTAAGTTTTCCAATCTAGTCATTATTGGCAATGAGGATAATCTTAGGATCTACTTAAATTTCTATCAATAAAGAATAAGTTAAATAAAAACAAAAAAAAAACAAAAAAAAAACACATAACTACTAGGTAAACTCTGAAAACACTATCATGATTTTTTTGTTGTTGTTGTTGTTATTTATATACATATAAATATATATTAAGAGGTGCTTAGATTACCTAAAATATTACACGGAACCCACTGGGATTCCCATGTTGCCCACCTCCCACACCTCCCACCACATCCCACACAAACATCTCCCACAAGTGTGGCCCACCACCCTCAATGGACTTACACATCCTGGGGCCTTGCCACCAACCATAGACCACAGTTCACATCGTAGACCACACTCTCCCACACAGTTCTGAGTGGTGTGTGCTGATTTAAAATGGCCTACATCCGTTGCCACAACGGTGCTCAGGACAAACTCCAAATCCCAAAGAAGCCCCTGTATTTCAACTGCTTGTCCCCTCCCTGCCCCCAAAGTGTCAAGTGGCCACTGGCTCCACCTCATTGTTATAATTTCTTCCATTGCTAGAACCACCATATGTATACAACAGAATACCATCAAGTCCACTCTAGTCCATAGTTCTTCCCCCAATCCTGAGGCGACTGGGATGGTGATATCCACTCCACCTCCAAGTGAGAGAGGGCTTATTTTCCATGGATATGGTGGGTGGGATGATCCTGCCTGCAGATGCAGGCCCTCTCCATTCCCTGGGATGGCCATTGCCCATTGTTGTCTCCTCGCCAGGTGACTTGGATGAGTCCATTGAGCTGTAGGGTAGGAGTTGCAGCTCCCCCGAGATTCCACGCACACCTGGCACATAGGTAGGCCAGAGGCTCCAGTCTCTGGAAGTATACCTAAAAACTCCAGCATCACATATAGGTTTGAATAGAAGGGACTGATGAACCATGTGCAAGGAGGACTTATTTGAGTCCAATTCTGTCACTCTCAGGAGCACAGATTCCAAAATAGAGCCCACTGATAAGGCATCAGTCTCTGAGGCTATCTCCCCTTATATAGGACCTGGGTGTCTCCAGAGCTCTCAGGAGCCCCTCTGTGCGGGGTGATAGGCACTTAGATGTTTTATGAGCTCCTACTGAGGTGTGCGTAAGAGTTACCTCTGGGATGACCTCCCAACTCTCTTTGAAGTCTCTTAGCCACTTGAACTCATTTGTCTTTATCTTTTCCCCCTTTTATTCAAGGTCTTTTTCCAGTTGTGTTGCCAGTTGGCACTTGGTATTAATCCCTTGTTGCCAGGGAGGCTCATCCCCGGGAGTCATGTCCCACTTTGGGGGGAAGGTAATGCAATCATATGCTGAGTTTGGCTTAGAGAGAGGCCACATTTGAGCAACAAGGAGGATCTCAGGTGGCAACCCTTAGGCACCCCACAACTGCAGGCTAAGTCTTAGTTACAAGAGCAAAGACTCACAAAGGTAGTCATCAATAAAAAGAACACATCAGTGGGTCCTCTTCTTTTGACAGACACTGTCCCTGCACTCAGAGGACTATTGCTGCTCCCTTGGAGACTGTTGCAGAGCTCTCCAGGTTAGGAATTCAGATTCCCTCATTTATTGTGTGATTGTCCACCCATCGTGACCATGCCCCATCTTTTGATCTTTTGAACGATTTTGTATATCTTTCATGTATATACAGATGAACTAATTCCCATGAAACCCCCCTCCCAGACATCCCCCACCAATAATCCCCTGCAGTACCCATTGTAACCCTTCTGTGATCCAAATTCTCAATGAACATGTAGTCCATAAAATAATCAAATACACTTACTAGGAAAAAGAAACAACTACGATAAGATTACATGCAAGAGACAAACATAAGGAAACTTAGGGAAAAAAAAGAGAAGAAAAAAAAAACAAATAAACAAAAAACAAAACAAAACAAAATATAATTAGCGGATTGGGACATTCAAAAAATGGGCAAAAAAGCAAAGGAAATGCCTTTAAATATATATATATTTATTTATTCTTTTTTTTTCTTTTTTTTTTCCTTTCTCTTTTCTTTTCTTTCCTTCCTTTTATCACTGTGTTATCGGATGTCCGGTGTGCCGTGACACCTTCCCCCTCTCAATCCCCATTGTCTCCCAATTTTTCATTTAATTTTCAAAGAAGTTTTAGGTCACAGCAAAGTCTCACACGGAGTGCTGGATACTCCCAGATACCAAACCACCCCCACTTTTTGCCCTTTTTGCCTTAAAAAGGGAAAAACGTATTAAATAGACATTTCTTCAGAGAGGAAGTAGAAATAGCAAACAAGGACATGAAAGAATATTCAACATCACTAATGATTAGGGAAATGTAAATCAAAACAACAATGAGACATCATTTCACACTGCATAGAATGATCATTCTTAAAAAAAAAACAAAAAAACAAGTGCTTGAGAGGATGTGGAAAAATAAGAACACTCTTTCACTGTTGGTGAGAATGTAAAATGGTGCAGCCTTTGTGGAAGACAGTTTGGTGGTTCCTCAGGTAGATAAATATAGAACTGCCCTATGATCCAGCAATTCCTCTACTAGGAATATATTCAGAAGAACTGAAAACTGACACAAACAGACATTTGCACACTGATGTTCATAGCAGCATTATTCACAATTGGTAACACATTATAGTGAGTATAACATGGCTGGGTTATAAACAAAATTGTGGCTGAAAGGAGGGTGTAGTTTAGGGACATAAATGTCAAATGAATTAAAGCCAGAGAATAATCTAGGGACTAAAAAGCATGGTGAACCTGGAGGTGGATGAGGATTGTGGTAAATAGTATAAATAAAAGAATGTACCTATATGAGCTAGAACAAATGCATGTCATTATTACAATGTGGTAAGAATATCGTGTTGCATAGGAAAAATACAATTAATGTTAGTAATGGACTATAATTAACAACAATATTGTAATATTCTTGCATCAATATAAAAAAGGTGTTATATCAATGCTAAGGGTCAATAATAGGGCATATAGGAGTTTTCTTTTGGACTAAGGAAAATGCTGAAAAATTTACTGAGGCAATGACTGCACCACTCTCATGAAAGTGATGATAACTGTGTGTACACTTTCTCTGAAGAAGAAATACAAATGGAAAAAAAACACATGAAGAAATCTTGTAAAATTAAACTGTGCTAATTAAAAAAATGCACCATACATATGATGGCTTTTACTACAAAGCTACAGAAATCAAGACAGTGTAATACTGGCATAAAGGTAGATATGTAGATCAATGTAATAGAAATGAGAGTCTAGAAATAAGTCATTTATGATCAATTCATTTTCAACAAGGGTACCAAGAACATTCAATAGGGGAAGAACAGTTCCTACAACAAATTGTGCTGGGAAACTGGATTTCCACATGCAAAATAATGAAGTTAAACCCCTGCTATACAGCATACAAAAATTAACTCAAAATGGATCAAAGACATGAATATAAGGGCTAAAACTATAAAACTCTTAGAAGAAAACATAGATATAAATCTTTGTGGATATGGACTAAGCAATGGTTTCTTAGATATGTCATCAAAAGCAAAATCAACCAATAAATAGATAAATGGGACTTCATCAAAATTAAAACAATTGTACTTCAAATGGCACTATCAATGTAGTAAAAAAACAACCTATAGAGTTGGAGAAAATGTTTGTAAATCATATGTCTAATAAGGGTCTAATATCTGGAATACATACCTGGAATATATAAAGAACAGTTACAACTCAGTAATGGTAAAACAAATATTCCAGTTAAAAGATGGGCATTAGTATTAGACATTTCTCTAAAGATTTCTCCAAAAATGGCCAATAAGCACATACAGGATGCTCAACATCATTAATGATTAAGTAAATGCGAATAAAAATCACAATGATACCACTTCATACCCACTAGGATGGCTATATTTAAAAAGATGTTGAATAACAAGTGTTGGTGAGAATGTGGAGAAATTGGAATTCCTATCCATTGCTGAGGGTAATGTAAAATGTTTGCTTCTTCCTTTGAGGCAGTTCCTCAAAAGATTAAACATACAGTTAATACATGACCTAGGAATTCCATTCTTTTTTTTTTTACAGGGAGGTCCCGGGGATCGAACCTGGGTCCCTTCATATGGGAGACAGACGCCCAACCATTTGAGCCACATCCGTCCCCAAGGAATTCCATTCTTAAGAGATTCAAAAACATGTTCACACAAAAACTATTTTATAAATGTTCACAAAAGTATTATTCATAATAGCCAAATAATGGAAACAACCCAAATGTCCATCAACTGATGTACAAAGTGTGGTATATCCATGCAGTGGAATATTATTTGTCAATGTCCATAAGTTAAACAAAATGTGGCATATTATTCAGCAATGAAAAGGAATTGAGTCCTGATACATGTTCTAACATGGATGAGCCTTGAAAACTTTATGCACAGGGAAAAAAGTCAGTCACAAAAGACCATGTATTATATGATTCCATTTACATGAAATGTCCAGAATAGGCAAATCAATAGAAACAGAAAATAAATTAGTGTTTTCCAAGGGCCAGATGAGAGAAGGGAATGAAGAGTGACTGATAAGGGGTATGGGGTTTCTTTTGGTGGTGATGAAAATATTCTGGAATTGGTGATTTTCGTGTGATTTTAGTGTTTTATCTGTAACTAAAAAACACTGAAATGTACACTTTGAATGGGCAAATTTTATGATATGTGAATTTTATCTCAAAAAAAGCTGTTAATTTAAACCAAATTGATGCCTTTCTGAAAACCTTGCCAGGAAATATAATAAATTCAGAATAGCTGCTCCAAAGGAAAAAATTTAAAAATACACACACAGAGTACACATATATACATACAGAATTCTTAACATATTAGCACATTATCAAAGGAAAATAAAATTAAAGGAACTTAAATGCAAATAAGAAGCTTTATCTGTCTAGAAAGCAGGAATATTTTGTTATGAGCAGACACAGAAGGATAAGAATTGTTCATTTAACTTTTTGGGTTCCAAGTTTTCATTTGTTCTGAAATGTTTTAGTCTAGTAACATAACTTGCAGTAACAGTCATTGAATACTGCAGCATTTATTTAGAAGTAACTTTTTATTTTTTTTAAGATTTATTTATTTACCCCTCCCCCCCATTGTTTTTTGGGCTTGCTGTCTGCTCTCTGTGTGTTCTTCTGTGTCTGCTTGTCTTCTCTTTAGGCGGCCCTGGGAACTGATCCTGGGACCTTCCGGAGTAGAGAGAGGTGCTCAAACTCTTATGCCACCACAGCTCTCTGGTCTGCTGCATCTCTTATTGTCTCTCTTTTGTGTCTCTTTTTGTTGCATTATCTTGCTGCACCAGCTCTCTGTGCAGGCCAGCACTCCTTGCAGGCCAGCACTCCTTGTGGGCCAGCACTCCTGCACAGGCCAGCACTCCGCTCAGGTCAGCTCACTACATGGGCGAGCTTGCTTTTCACCAGGAGGCCCGAGGAATTGAACCCTGGACTTCCTATATGGTAGATGGGAGCCCAATCACTTGAACCACATCCACTTCTGGAGGAAACATTTTATATTTTTAACCTTTTGGCAAAAAAACGGAAACCTCAATACTACCTCAATCATCTGGCCCCATGAAGTTTCAGGGATGAAAGCAGGACACTAGAGAGAAAAAAAAAATCTTCAAAATGCAAGTGTCTTTCAGAGCTCTGGGGGCTGCACAGAGTTAAGTGCGAAAGAGAGAGTGTCTATGTGTGTGTATGTATACAAAGGTAGTGGGATGAATGCTGAGGCAAAAGACTATGGAAAGATGATGTGAGAGACAGGCCCCATCCCTCCAAATGGGAAGTGTTGCAGCTGCGAACAGGATAATTCCTTCCATCTGCCCCATGGTATCTGGTTTCCCTCTCAGGCTAGGGCTGTCAGAGCGTGAATGTCCGGGGTCCCTTGAGAATGGGGAATGAACAATCATGGGGAGGGTTTGGCCCTAGACCAAAGTAGATTAGCTGTTATTGTGGATATTATCTTGAGTTAACAGAAAAATTTGTAACACTGATATAAAGATAATGGTTGCCAAAAGTTCAGAAGAGAGCGGGAAAGAATGGTTAGAACAGGACATATTTGGTGCAGTTAGATTCTTTTCCATAATAACTGCAATGACAGACACATGACATTACGCATTTGTTAAGGCCTATGGAACTATGGTACACAAGGTGTAAATCATAATGTAAACTATAGAGTTTAATTATATTGGTTTTCAGCTGTAGCAATGCTTTAATATTGGTTCTCTACTATAATAAATGTACCACACTAAAGTCAGATGTCAATAATAAGGGTAAATATGTATGCAAGCAATGGGGGGAAGCTTTAATATGGGAATTCCTTATACTTTCAGTGTACTTTTTCTGTAAATGTAAATCTAAAACTTCTCTAAAAATAAAGTTTTTAAAAAAGATAACTTGGAGAGTGGCATTATTCAGAGGACCTTAAGTTTTCATTTCTCCCTTTCTGGAGGAAACTATAATGTTTTCAAAGTGATTGATTGTTAAGCACTGCAGAACAAAAGCATAATATGTCAGGAAGTTTCATAAATTAAAATGGCCTGTAGTTTTTTTTCTGTTTTCTTTTATATCTTTAAAACATTAACGTATTTTAAATTAATTTTTTGTTTTCTTTTTTTTTAAACAAAGATGACTAGGACATAGGACAAGTTCTTTTCCTAAAAGCTTTACTGAGGTAAAACTCGATAAAAAATAGACTGTAAGATTTATACGTAGTGTGTATGATGTAGTAAGTTTGGAAAACGTAACACCTGTGAAATCGTCACTGCAATCATGATAGTGACATATCTAACATCCTCAAAAGTTTCCTAGCACCCCTTTGGAATCCCTCCTTTCTATCTCTCCCAGCCTACTCCACCCTACTTCCACTTCCCTTCTCCCTCCTGACAACTGTTCATCTGCTTTCTGTCCCTATAGGTTATTTTGCATTTTTTACAGTTTTGTGTTAATGGAATCTTACAATGATACACTTTCTTTTCTTGCTTCTTTTACTTATATATTATTTTGCAATTCATATAAGATTTTGCTTATATCAATAGCTCATTCTTTTTATTCCCTATACCACAATATATTTATCTTTTTACCGGTTGATTGACATTTGAATTGTTTCCAGTTTTGGGCTATTAAAAATAAAGCCCCTAGGAATATTTGTATATAAGTCTTTGTATGAACATATGCTTTCATTTTTTTATTGATTTTTTTAAAGTTTGGAAATATATAAACTATTAATATGTCAATCAGAATTTATTCTAACTCAGACATAGTTAGGATAACTTCAACATGATTTTTTTTCCAGTGAAACTCTATAAAAATCTGTCCACAAAATGACAATACTACTGCTTATTTGAGTCAGTTCTGTGTAATAATCTGTCTAATCATCAGTCAATGCAATGATGATAGTTGCCTTGTCAGCAAATGTAAATTTATATTTTTAATTTAAAATAAATTTTATTTTAATAGCAGGCATTTCTGAGTTGCATGTGACTTTTTCATTTATACTAATTTTCTTTTTTAACCTGAATGTGCACAACTTGTAAAATGAGCAAAATTATTTAAAATTATTTAAAATTATTTAAATTTTTGCTCAAATACATTGCCCTCAGGCTAACAATTTTGTATTATTATGTATTATTATTATTTTGAATCTTTTTTCATTTATGATATATATAAACATGCAGACTAAAATGAAAAAATGAAGTAATTTTTGATAAAATTCAATTTGAAAAATTTTCCCTTTAAATTAGTGCTTTTGGACTATTATATAGGTATAACTGTGGATGAAAGGAGAGTCTAAGGTCATGTATATTACTAGAAGGAAAGCTAAAAACTGTAACATGGGACTGTACAAGATAGTAAAAACTCCATATGGCTAAGAGATTTTAAAGTGAGTCAGGAGGCCATTTCTGAGGTTATGCACATGCAGGTCTCAGGCATATTTCACTAGCTGCCACAGTAAACAAAGTCTCAAACAAAAGTGCTCCTGGGGGATCTAAGGAAGTCCAGACACCAGAGGCAAGGCACAGAGCCTCATGAAATCTACATCCCCTCAGCAAGCCCTATTTAGGGATATATGATAACTTATTTCCCCAACAAAACATAGCTACACTCATTTAAAATTCCCCTACACATGATTCTTCTACTCTTTTTATTTGAACATCATCCCAAATCCATCAATATTGAGAAATGAACAAACATAAGGTGGGAGAATAACCATGGACCAAAGTGTATTTGTTGATATTTTAGTTATCTTGTGGTAACTACAGAACGTGTAACATTGATATAAAGACAGTAGCTGCCAGGGGTTCAGAAGGGAGGAGGAAAGATTAATAGGTGAAACACAGGCATTTTTAGGGCAGTAAAATTGTTCTGTGTGATACTGCAATGATGGACTCATGACATTATACATTTGCCAAACCATATAAAACTGTACAGCATAAAGTGTAAACCACAATGTAACTATAGATTTTGGGGAGTAGCAATGCTTCAATACCGATTCATCAATTGTAACAAACGTACCACACTGATGTAAGATATTAATAAGAGGGAAACTATGTGTGTGGGTATGGGGGAGTTATATGGAAATTCCCTATATTTACAACTTAATTTTTCTATAAATCTAAAATCTAAAAATAAAGTTTATTATTACAAAAAAAGCAAAGGTGATATAGTTTTAGTAACATGCCTAATGTCACACACATTGGCAGGAAACAGAAGCCCAGGAAAAGAATCTGGATTTTCTAATACCTTGCCCACTGTTATTTCTTCTATGCTTCAGTTAATGATGTGTTAGAAGAATTATCTTAAGAAAACATGGGCAAAAATTCTACTTCCTGTGCATTTTGGGTCTGAGCTGGGCCTTGGTTCATGCTTTCTACCAGAGTAATACTGAGAATTCTGTAGTTAGGGAGAATTTTAGTGATGGGAGGAAACAAAGATATCTGTAATAAGTGGTCTAAAATTCTTACTGAACCCAAATCGATATTATTGTTTTTTTAGGCAAGGGAATAACGAGTTTATTAAGAATGGGGAAAAGAAAATGTACACACTCAGGACATGGGTGCAGGCAGTATACAGGGTAAGATGGGCACATGGGGCCCTGGGTTAGGCCTTTTTAAGGCCTTTGCTCCTCCCCTTGTCCTATATTAAGGAGAGATCTCAGTTATTTTCTGTCCTAATTGGATGTCTTTCTACCTTCACTTGTCAGCTTTCTGGGAACCAATGGGGAGGCCTTTCTGTTTGGAGTTATCTTGGACCCGGGAGTTTCAAATGAGACCTCATGACCAGCGTTTTTGGTGGGCTTTTCAGCTGTAATGGTTACGGCTTTGTTCTCAAGTAGCTGCCTTCCCTGGGGGCTTTGTTCAGACCAGCAGCCTTCCTTGTTTCCTATACTAATTTTCCTCAGTTCTCCCCTCAGAGAGTTCGCACCTTTATTCTTAAAGGGGAGCTGAAGTGTGATGGTCATTCTTCTGTAGCTGCTTCCTGTTGGTTAGGGGCAGCAGTACCTGCCTGATGAGGTGTGAAACTCTCTGCCTATTATATCAAGGTTGAGGAAAGGCAAGTCTGGCACCACAATTGGAAATGAATGAAATCCCTGTGTGATTAATACCTTTTTTCTAGAAGGCATTGATTTGAGGTCCTTGAAGTCTTAGGGAACACTGGTTTCTCTCATGTCCTGCTGTTTTCAGGATCCTTGATGCTCAAGGTGGGAGGTCTCCCACTCCTTAATCCTCAGAGATAACAGGACTCTCATGGCCCCTGGACTGAAAGAGGGTACATCTAACCCCAAGGGACAAGGATTCCACAAGGCAGTGATTTTCTCAAAGGTTATGGGGTCCCTCTGGGCTCTTGCCCAGAATAGGTAAATTGGAGTCGACACCTGCAATATCAAGGGTCACCAGAGGTTTCCCCTGGTTGATAGTTCACAGTGTCAACCAGGGAGCCATGCCTGACATCGATCCTCCCCTGGGGCAAGTCTCTGACAGGTCTTGGCAGCAAAGCAGCATGGGGCCAGAGGCCCACCTCTCGACAGTTGAAGCAGGTTTCTGCTGACATAGAGCTTGTTTTTCCTCAGCAGTCGATCTTGATTGTTGAAAACTGAAGGCTGTTTTAGTCTTCATCAGGTGTCATGGAGTGCTACTTACCCCTTTGTCTCTTGCCAATGCTTGCCAAGTATGTTAGAGGAATGCTTTGGGTTCTGGGTTTCTAAGTTCTTAGCTATGATACATAAAGGAATTTAAGGGCATTCCATAAGGTAGGCATGGAAGTAAAGTGTTTAAGAAAGGAGAAAAAGAAAAAGTACAAACCCAAGACATGGGTGCAGGATATGCTACAGGGTGAGATGTGTACCTAGTATCGTTTTTAAAGCCATTATAAACAAAGAACACTATCAATGGTTTTGTAAATAAAATCATCCTGAATATTCAAAACCAAGACATTCTTCAATTTGCCTACAATATCAGAACAAACTCATCTGGTAGATAGTAGAATTTGCAAATGTTTGTATGTATTGTGAGAATTTTGATTTTTACCCATAATAATAAAAAAAAGAAGTTCATAATTTATGGCATATTAATCTTATTCAATATTAAAGAATGTTCAATAATTATTGGGACTTGAAAGTTTTAATTATAATAAAATTTTGTATGTGATGAGTCCTTAAAATATATTTGTAATACATAAAAGTTAGATCTAGGGTAAAAATTATTGAAAGAACTGTGTATTTTAATTAGACTGAGACTATGTATTAAAATGTTCATAGCAGCATTGTTCACTATTGCCAAAAGTTGGAAACAACCCAGGTGCCCATCAACAGATGAATGGATAAACAAAATGCGGTACATACATACAATGGAATATTACTCAGTTGTAAGAAGGAAGAAAGTGCTAACACACAGGATAGATAACATGGATGAATCTTGAAGACCTTATATTGAGTGAAGCAAGCCAGGCATTGAAGGATCAACAGTACATGACCTCACTAATATGAATTAAGGAAATTGAGCAGTGTCAGAGGGCTATTGTCTGTAGGATATGTTTACAAGAAATAGAAAGAGAAGAGAAGGTTGTGAGCCATCACCCATATGGATGTAATCTATGCTAAAGCGAGAGAGTGTAGTTGTGTATTAAAGAGATAGGACAGGAGGGTAGTGATATTATTGGTTTTGGTGGTTCAGGGTTGACAGGTGGGTAGATTGGGAAGGGTGGGTCAGAAGGTCCAGGATACTGAGAGGAGGGTTGGGAGAGGGACCAGGTGAACACTGGGGATTTGTGAGTATGAGGTTGAAAGTACAGAGTAGGGATGCTCTTATGGCAAAATGACAAGGAATGGTCACTGGTTTAGGGTGTTGCTTGGGGAGGCATTCAGGAAAGGGCACACCTAGAGCAGGCTTCTAGGGAGTGTGTGAGTGTTCATTCTGTCCTAATGTGTTGTATATGAGAGTCTCCTGTATTTTATGTGTGACTTTGCTGTGACCTAAAACTTCTTTGAAAACAAAATGAAAAATAGTGAGACACTGGGGAATGAGAGGGGGGAAGGTGCCATGGTACAGACTGGACACCAGATATTGCAGTGATGAAATGCAAAAGGTCAAAAAAATTTTTTTTTTATTTTTAATTTTTTTAAATATCCCAATATTTTTATTTTCTTTTACTTTTAGTTTTTTTTTTAATTTTTATGTATTTTATCTATTATATTTAAACTTATCATTATTATTTCATTTTCCTATTAATTGTATTCAGCTATTGTAATGGCTTCATCTTTGAAGAAGCTTTGTATTACAGAAGGGTTACAACTGGGGAGGGGAGGATCATTGTTGTGGGGTGTCAGGGATGGGGGATGCATGGGAAGAAGTTCACTTGAGCATAAATATAAGGTATATAAAAATGCTCAAATGTTCACCGGGCATTGTCACAGTGGGTGGAGAATCACTCAGTAAATGAGACAATACTGAATTCCCATCCTGGAGATCTCTGCCACATTCTCTAAAGGAGCAGTGACAGTCCCCCAAGTGCAGGGGCAGTGACTGGGGAAGGAGGATGATCCACTGATGGGCCCTTGATATTGATGACTAGCCTTATGAGTCTTTGCTCTTGAAATTGAAACTTAGACTATTGTTATGGGGTGCCTAAGGGTTGCCTCCTGAGAGCCTCTTTGTTGTTCAAATGTGGCCTCTCTCTAAGCCAAACTCGGCATATGAATGCATTACCTTCCTCCAGAGATGAGCCTCCCTGGCACTGAGGGATTGCTACCAAGTGCCAACTGGCAATATGACTGGAAAAAGACCTTGAATAAAAGGGGGAAAAGGTAAAGACAAATGAGTTTATATGGCTATGAGACTTCAAAATGAGTTGGGAGGTCACCCCAACTGGCAATATGACTGGAAAAAGACCTTGAATAAAAGGGGGAAAAGGTAAAGACAAATGAGTTTATATGGCTATGAGACTTCAAAATGAGTTGGGAGGTCACCCCAGAGGTAAAGTTTACGCACATCTCAGTAGGATCTCATAGAATTCCAAAGTGGATATCACCCCAAATAGTGGGGCTCCTGAGTGCTCTGGAGACTCCCAGGTCCTGCGTCAGGGTGGATAGCTCTGAAGTTTGGTGCCTTGCCAGTGGACCCTACTTTGGAGTTTGTGCTCCTGAGTGTGACAGAGTTGGTCTCAACTATGTCTTCCCTTCACGTGGCTCATCTGTCCCTTCTGTTCTAACCTATACTTGGTGCTGGTGTTTGTAGGTGTACATCCAGAGACTTGAGTCTTTGGGCTGTCCATGTGCAAGCTGGGCCTGGAACCTCAGTGGAGCAGCAACTCCTACTCTACAGCTCATTTGCTCACCCAGGACAACTGGCAGGGAGATGAAGATGGACAAAGGCCATCCCAGGGAATGGAGGGGGTATGCAGCTGCAGGCAGGATATCCCATCCATCTTCCCCATGGGATATAAGCCCCCTGTCAATTGGAGGTGGAGTGGACATCACAACCTCAGACTCTTCAGGATGGGGGGAAGAGCTATGGACTAGAGTGGACTTACTTGTATTCTACTATAGACATATTGTGATTCAAGCAATGGAAGAAATTACAACATTGATGAGGAGCCACTGGCCCCTGGATGCTCTGGGGGCAGGGAGAGGGAAAAGCAGTTGTAATGCAGGAGCTTTTTTGGGACTTGGGAATTGACCAGAGTGACATTGCAACGACAGATATAGGCCATTTTATATCATCATACAACCTGCAGAACTGTGTGGGAGAGAGTGTGGTCTACTATATGAACTATGGTCCATGCTTAATGGCAAAGCCCCAGGATGTGTTTATCAATTGCAATTAATGTGCCACACTAATGAAAGATGTTTATTTAGGAAGTTGTGGGAGGTGTGGGAGGTGGGACATATGGGAATCTCTATTTTTTTGTGTAATATTTATGTAATCTAAATATCTTTTTAAAAAAAATCACAGCACTCAAAAAAAAATAAGTAGGATTCTCATCAAGTATATTATGAGACTTTGCTGTGGAAATTAAAATGCAAAATCCTTAGTAAATGAAAACATGTACCTTATTATTGCATACAAGAATATGACAGATTCTAAATTTCATCTCTAAATGCTAATGGAGTGGTATATAGCCAACGTAATTATTCTTTCACTATCAGATTGAAAAATTTGCATATTGTAAAGAAAATATAAATTCGTGAATAATGGGTACAAGAATAAACAGAAATTGTTTATGTATATAATACATATTTTTATTTATTTCTGTGAATTTAAAAATCACAAAGGTGTCATTGCAAATTAGAAAATTGTGATCGGGAAAATTATTGCCTTGTCATTGCTAATCATAATTTTAAAAAGGTGAAAAACTTCTTAGGAAAAAAGGAAAAGACCAATAAATTTTTAATTTCTATATCTAAAAATCTAAAAAACAGTTATAATAAAAGGGCACATGGAAAAAATATACCAAATGTATACTATAGACCATAATTAGTGGCAATATTCAGATGTTATCTCATAATGTGTACCAAATATTCTACAACAATGTAACATGTTGATGGATCGGTGTTATATATGAATTCTGCACATTTGCATGATTGTTTTGTAAGTTCACAACTTCTCTAATAAAAATATGTATACATATAAAAAATTCTAAGTTGCATGAAATCTAGGTAAAATTTGTAATCTATGATAGAGTGAACTCATACTTTTACTATGTAGTTTTAACAGATAATGAGACAAATGCAATTAGCCCAGTAAGAAAATATATGAAGGACGAGGAAAGGGAATTCACAAAAGAAAGAATACAAAAGGAAAACCTATTAAAATAAATTCCATATTATTAGTAATATAAGAAATGTAAACTAAAAGAGCATGAAAGCATTGTTTCTCTAACAATAAACATAAAGAAGCTATCCAATATTTGCAAGGATGCTGGGAATTGAAAAATTTCATACTTTGCTAGTGGAACTGTAACTTGCCAGTACCTTTAGGGAAGGCAATTCAATATGTATGAAAAGCCTTTAAAATATTTTTCAATATCAAAATATTGACTAAGAAATTCCAACTCTAGGAAATTATACTAAGGAAATAATTAGAAATAGGCATAAATTCAATGGAATCTATAAGATAATGCTTTCATTTGCTGTATAGTATTTTTTCATAGGAATATATATATATAATGTTTATTGATCTTGAACAAAGCAAGATCTATCCAGACTTGGTATTTGGCATCAAATAAAGTATTTAGATCATATATGGTCCACTCAGTCTGTAAAAATAATGACCAAATCCTCTTTTCAGATACATATATACAGAGAGATAGCTGGAGAGCAGGTTGATGCTGGTAGTTCTAATCTGATTCTTAAGGATTTTCAATCTGGTGTGGGTCTCCTTTCCTCAGAAAACTTTTCTTTATTAATTTACTGTCTGGCTCCCCGTCACTCTGAATGGCTAAAGTGCATGGAAAACTCTACTCCTGGTGTATACTACTACTAGGGATTTTCTCAGTTTTGCCTCCACCCCCCATATTTTATGTGTGGAACTGTACCTTTCATGCTTCAATATATTACTCAGGCTTCTTGATAGGTTGTATTCTAGAAGTTGCAATCCCTGGATAAAATAAGAAAGAGTGGGAAGGGATGAAGTAGAAGAACAGTCCTTGCCTTGTCCCAAGAAGCAGGTTCCTCTAGCAGAGACACTTGTTCGGTTCTCTAATTCACCTGAACCTTGATGCTGATCCAGGGTGCACACAACTATGGAGGAATAAAGCATTTCTCATCTTTTATATGTTGATGTGCTTAATCTAATCCTTGCTGGTGAGTTGTCACTTGATTTTACAACTCTCACATTGTGATTTACATTTTGGACCATACACTTTAATAGATTTTGATGAAGTTTGATGTGGTCTGTGTCCATCCTTGCAAGACTATGTAGAACAATTCCATTGTCTCAAAAAATATCCCATGTTCCAACTATTCTTTTCCTCCCTCCCTCTCCCCACAGGACCCATTGTCCCAACATTGTAGTTTCAAGCACATACCCACAAATCCCCAGAGCTCAGACATAATGTTAAAAAATTTTAATAAGATTTTTAAATTTTTTATTTCTATTTTTTCATTATTTTAAACTTTTCAAAAATTTTTTTGTATTTTATTCATTATTTTTAAAACCATCATTATATCATTTTCCTATTAATTGTATTAAGTTATTTTGTTGGCTTCAATTTTGAAGAAGTTTTGAATCACAGAATGGTTACAACTGTAGCAGGGAAGGATCATTGGTGCAGGGTTCAGAGAGGGGGGATGCATGGGAGGAGGTTCACCTGGGGCATACCTATAAGGCATATGAATATGCTCAAGTATTCATGGGGCATTGTCACAGTGGGTGGAAATCCACACAATAACCAAAGAAATATCAAATTCCCATCCTGGGATTGCTCTGCCACATTGTCTAATGGGACAGCAGGAATCACCTGAATACAGGGGCAGAGACTAGTGAAGGAGAATGGATCATTGATAGGCCTTTGATTGTGATAACTGTACATATGAACCTTTACTTTTGAAGTTGAAACTTAGCATAGTATTATAGGGTGCCTAAGCATTACCTCCTGAGAGCCTCCTTGTTGCTCAAATGTGGCCTCTGTCTAAGTCAAAACACAGTATATGAATGCATTACCTTCCCCCCAGCATGGGACATGACTCCTAGGGATGAGCCTAACTGGCACCGAGGGATTGCTACCAAACACCAACTGGTGGTGCAACTGGAAAAAGACCTTGACCAAAAGAGGGAAAGGGTAAAGACAAATAAGTTTATATGGCTAAGAGACTTCAAAGTGAGTCAGGAGGTCATTTAGAGGTTACACTCATGCATATCTCATCAGGAACACATAGACTGCCAAAGTAAATATTACCTCAAATGTCAGGGCTCCTGAGGGCTCCGGAGATATCCAGACATTATAGGCAGGGCAGACAGCTCAGGAGTTTGGCACCCTGCTAGTGGGCCCTACTTTGGAATTTACTCTTCCCAGTGTGATGGAGTTGGACTCAGTTGTGTTTTCCCTGAACATGGCTCTGCTGCCCTTCTATCTGAACCTATATTTAGTACTAGAATTTATAGTTATATGTCCAAGAGACTTGGATCTTTGGGTTGTCCATGTGCCAGTCAGGCCTTGACTCTCAACCGACTTGCAACACTTACTCTCTGGTTTGTTGGAGTCACCCAGGACAAGTAACAAGGAGAAGATGACTGACAACAACTATTTCAGGGAATGGAAAGAGTCTCAAATGCAGGCAAGAGACTCCTATCCTTCTGCCTCATGGGACCTGTGATTCCTCTCAATTAAAGGTAGATAGAGCATCACCATCACAGAATCCTCAGGATTGGGGAATAGAAGATGGAATAGAGTAGATTTATAATTGTTCTATTGTAGACTGGTTGTGATCCTAGCAATGGATGACCTTTTATCGTGGATGTGGAGACAGTGTCCACTGGAGGTTCTGAGGGGAAGGAGAGGGAAAAACAGGTGTGATTTGGGGGCACTTTTGGAACTTGGAAATTATCCTGAATGACATTTCAATGACAGGTACAGGGCATTGTATATCATCTCACAACTGTCTCCCCAGTTCCATGGACAGTTTAACCCACCATCCCCACCCTACCCCCCTTAAAGACCAGCACCACTCACCCCAATAGCATCACTGCACCACTGTTATACCCATCCACTTCACAACTACACCCTTCCACCTTATCATAGATTTTGCCCATATGGGCATTGAATCACACCCTTTTTCTCCCTTTCTGTCTTCTGTAAACCTATATTCCAGACTCTAGCTCTGTGAGTCTGCTCAATTTGCTTAGTTCATATTAGTGAGGTCATGTAATATTTCTCCTTCAGTTCCTAGCTTGCTTTACTCAACATAAGGTCCTTAAGAATCATCCATGTTATCCCGTGTGTTAATACTGCATTCCTTCATAGACTTGAATAATATTCCATTGTATGTATGTACCACATTTGTTTATTTTACCCATTCATCTGTTGATAGATATTTTAGTTGTTTCCAACTTTTGGCAATAGTGAATAAAGCAGCTATGAACATTGGTGTCCCTGCTTTCAAATCTTCTGGGTATATACCCAGCAGTGAGATTGCTGGATCATATGGCAGTTCTATAGCTAGCTTACTGAGGAAACCTCAAACTGTCATGCACAATGGCTGCACCATTGTACATTCCCACCAGCAGTGGATAAGGGTTCCTATTTCTCCACATCCTTTCCAATACTTGTAGACCTCTGTTTTTTAAATAGCCACCAGTCTAATGGGTGGAATTTGAGATCTCATTGTTTTGATTTGCATTTCCTTAATAGCTAGTGATGTTGAGCAGATTTTCATGTGTTTTTTTAGCCATTTATATTTCTTCTTTGGAAAAAATGTCTATTTAAATCTCTTACCCATTTTTAAAATGGCTTGTTTGCCTTTTTATTTTTGAGGTGCAGGATTTCTTTATATATGCTGGATATTAGGCCCCTATCAAATATATGGTTACTAAATATATTCTCCCTTTTAGTAGGCTGCCTTTTCACTTTCTTGACAAACTCCTTTGAAGTGCTAGTTTTTAATTTTGAGGAGATCCCATTTATCTATTTTTTTCTTTTGCTGCTCATGCTTTGGGTGTGAAGTTCATGAAGCCATTTCCTATTACAAGGTCTGGTAAAGGTTTCCTTTCATTATTTTCCAAGGCCTTTATGGTCTTGGCTCTTATATTTAGATATTTCATCCATCTTGAGTTAATTTTTGTATAAGGTGTGAGGTGGTGTTCCTCTCTCATTCTTTTGGATATGGATATCCAGTTCTCCAAACATCATTTGTTGAAAAGGCCATTCTTTCTCAGTTGAGTGGGCTGGTGGCCTTGTCAAATATCAGGTGACTGTATATGTGGGGATCTGTATCAGAACTCTCTTTTCAGTTCCATTGGTCAGTATATTTATCCTTGTGCCCATACCATGCAATTTTGGCCACTGTAGTTTATAGTATGTTTTAAAGTCAGGTAGTGTGATTCCTTTGATTTCATTTTTCTTTTTCAATATATCTTTGTCTATTCAGGGCCCCTTGCCCTTTGAAATAAATTTCATAGTTAGTTTTTCCAATTCAGTAAAAAAGGCTATGGTAATTTTTATTGGTATTGTTTTAAATATTTATTTTCTGTAGCCGTGGATGAAAGGATGTCCAGACATTATTTGAAAAACAAAAAGCTTATTGTGTTACTTCATGTTTTATTGCATCCTGCAGTTCTTTATGTATGTGCCAAGCCTATCAGGGACACTATTGTGAGATCATTAGAAAATTTCCTATCTTTCATTCTGCTTTCCTAATTATATTGGTCTGTTGGTGTTACGATCTGTTTATTTCTGTTGTCTAAACAAAAACAAGATCAGTTTCCTTATTTTTATAATTTTGAACAAGAAGGTGCCTTACATATCATTGTGAATTTAAGTTACAATGTAATGTTTGAAATCTATTTCATTTCTTAAATTAATTTCATTTTTAACCCAGTAGGAGACTGGATCTATATATGGCAGAACACCTTTTGCTTTGATTTTAATGAACTTAAGGAAGATAGTGGAATTACTTGAGACAGATCAACATCATTCAGTCTTAAATTTAGTCAGTGCCTATCTCTACTACGAAAATACATATTACGTCTTAAATTTAATCAGTGCCTATCTCTACAATGAAAATATATATTACTACTGCTTTTTTTTTTTACTTTTCTGATTTCACCTCTTCTGTTTATTCTTTTTTTAAAATTGTGGGTAAAAATCAAATTTTTCACAATACAAACCAATATTTGTAAAATGATATATAGATATATATGCATATATGTGCATTTGCTTAAATAAATTTATATATATATATATATATATATTTTAAAAGATGCTTAGATTACATAAATGTTACACAAAAATTACAGGGATTCCCATGATCTCCACCTCCCTTACCTCCCATAACATCCCACATAAACATCTTTCATTAGTGTAGCACATCACCTGCAATGGATATACACATCCTGGGGCTTTGCCACTAAACATAGTCCACAGTTCACATCGTAGACCACACTCTCTCCCACACAGTTATACCATACTACTGCTTTTATACTGTATTTGTTCTTCCTTTCCCATCTTGGCGCTTTATGTCTAGATGTGAGCTTGATTGGCCATAACCTCTTACTACCCCCAAGTGGCTTCTAACCAAACTACAGTTGGATCCTCTAGTAATAGGGAACTTACCACTATTAGAATGAGCTCCCTTCATGATTGGGCAACTTTGATCTCAAAGGGGATTATTTTCTTACTTCTTTATTCCTTTGGATTGAGCAAGAGGAAGTGAGGTCAAGTTGTTTGAGAGGAAATTCCATTTTGATTGCAACTGATTATTGTTATTGCCACTTTTATTCTTCGGTTAAAATGTACTTCAAAATGAAGAAATGCCTCTTCAGTACAGTCAAACATTTATTTGATTACAGCTCAGTGTTGTGGCTCAAACCTGGACAAGGCATTGGTGGAAGTGCTCCCAGTGTTACCTCTCAAGCCTGGCTGAGGCTTCAGTGGAAGGGCCCTCAGGGTGAAGATGGAGGTGAACAGCTAGGTGCTATGACTCAGTTCAGTGTTGCAGGTTGGATTGATGTTGCAGCTTGGCTTGGTGTTGCAGCTCGGTGTTGGTCTGGTCAGGGTGATGATGGAAGCATGCTCAGAGCCTTGGGGATGCACTAGATATAAGTTCACTGTGTTGCCACCCTAGGGGTGGAGCCCCAATTTGTAATGCTCTGATTGATCAATCACTGGGTCCTCATGAGGACATTGGTTTGGGTTTGGAGACTAGATTAGTATTTTATGTTAATGAGATATGCCAACTGAGAGGCATTGGTTGGTTGATTATTAATTAAGGTGATGGATCCTATTGATTGAAAATCTCTTATCCTATTGGTTGCCTCAGGATCCCTTATCATATTGGTTGGCTCAAGATCCCTCTGTCTAGGGGTCACAGTTCCATTATCAGCCCACTCTTTCATTCCTCCCTTTTTCTTTAATGGGAAATGGAGCACAGTTTCTGACTCTGGCTACTTCCTGATTTATGGAGGTATGGTAAAAGGGGGGAGTGGACCAAAGGGTCAAGCAAAAGGTCTGGCAGCCTGATCCAGTTTCCCCAGGGCAGGTTGGAGTACAAGCTGAAATTTAAGGGCCTGCAATTGGGAGGAGATGAGTTTGATGAGAGCCTTGGGAAGTGGTGGGGGAAAAATTAGAAGGAACAGGATGATTATTAGGGGAGTTACAAGTTGTAGGAGGACAGGTAGGATCCATTGCTGGAGAAAAGAGTTGGAATTGTCCTCCCACTTCCACTTTTCAGCATCTTGCTTCACTTCTTGGATTATGTGCTGGATTTTTTCTGACCTATTAACATAAAAACAGCATTCCTCACCCAGGAACGCACAGGTGCCTCCCTGTGCCACCAAAGGGCATCTAGGTCTTTCTGTTCTGGAGGACCACAAGTGCCGGACATGGGTGTTGGTCCTCCAGCTCCTCCAGGCCCTGAATTAAGCCATCATTGATACATTGGATTTGGGCTGAGAGCTTTGCAAGAGCATCAGAGGCAATGCCTAATCCAGTGGTTCCCTTGACTATCCCAGCATGTATTCCTGCTGTGGCTAACAGAGGGGCAAAGGGCAAGGCTTGCCTCACTTTTATGATCTTCCCAACCTGGAATGGAAGCTGGACTGGGATGGTGTCATTCATGATCTTTATTGCAGGAATGAGGAGGCCAGGAGCACAGGTGCCAGACCACAATGGAGGGAAGATGTGGTAAGCAGACTCGCCACAAATAAAGAAGAACCTAGAATTAATAGGGAAAGACAAGAAGAAAGAAATGGTCACCTCAAGTTCTAACCTACCACTATTACCAACAGTCTTACCACTAATGGTGGTGGATATGTTTACCTGAATTTCAGACTAGGAAAGTAGGAACCTCATACTAGGGTTAAGGACAGCGTTATGATTCCCCATTTCAGGCCAAAGGTAGCTCCTGATGTGATCTCAGGCTAGAGTTATGGTTTTAACATGGATCTTGTGACAAATATTCTGGGTGTAAGTGGTGTTGATGAGGTGGTATTTGTTTGAATATTGGCTACTGGGCCTGCCCTGTCAAAATGCCAAATTGGTATTGGTATTATCCTGTAGGACTGAATTATTCCATTGGGTGGTGGCTAGGGCAACTTGATGGGTTCATGAGACATCCCCTGATAAAGGCCTAGGTGGTTGCTTAGAGATTTAGATGGTGTGTATGCAGGTGTTCAAGGAGCTTACCTGGGAGCCCATCCCATTACAGGAGGAGCAAATGGGGAATATGGTCCCAGAGGTGTTTAGTTCGGTGTATAGGGAGTCAGTAAATAAGAAACTAAGGTTGGGTGAGGAAAGGTTACCCATAGACTACCTTGAAAAGGTTAAGCTGAAATGGATTCTAACCACCTCATTTGCTGTTTCCATCTGGTGGGAAAATGCTTGGCCCTGGTAGGATGGTATGTGGGTTTGCCAGTCCTCCTCAGGATATGAGTATAACAGGTCTTAGAATAAGCGCTATGAGGGAGATTTTTATTAAGCATGCTAATTAACTACTTAGAAAACAAAGCTTACAAGGACTTTTAACATGTTCAATATCCCTCTGCATATGATCTAGAAAAGATATCACCATAATCATCAGTCATAAATCTAGAATTGGAGAGATATAGGTACAGTACTTAATGCTAATCAATGCACTAACTAATGCATAACTGTTTATTTGAGCTGCAGTTAATAGATCTAAGCTCCAGATTTGCAATACCATACATGTTTCCCCATGGGAGTAGGCCATAATACCAATTGTGTTTAAGCTCTACTTACATAAGTCTGGTAATCACTGCTTTACTTGATATGTCCTTCACACAGCCAGCATGCTGCAGCACTGTAGACCTTAAAGAGGATCTAAGATGGTAAGCGCCAGTATTCCACTGGCCTGGTGCATAGCATCCTTCAGCACCATGAAACAGAGCCAGTCTGGAGGCACTACCAGTCTGCTGTACATCTGGCCTTTTTGAGCCATCACTGGCTGCTGCAAGGGTCCAAAACTGTAATGTATTCTCCATCAACTTCAGGAGCACAACCAGAGATGTAGTATATACTTTTATTGTTTTAGGGATCAATAGCCAACCTAACCAATAACTCAAATGGAGAGGCAAAATACAGTTTATTGAAGGCCTGGTTTGAATATACAAGAGAATTTGACAGTGCTAAAGTCTATCTCTTTGGATTTTTATACATTTTTTAAACACTTCCAATGCAATGTGTAAAATATCAAATAAACTTAAATTTTTAGTGTTTTGCTTTTTACTTCTACACCTTTACCATGAAGACATTAATTGCTTTTGCAGTACAAGAAAAACTATTTTTCCCTATTATTTTATGAAAACTGAAGATTCTCAATGGAATCAGGATTATCATTCCTTACCACCACTTGAATATGTAGATTGTGGTAGCCTCTGATGTTTTTCCTGTTATGAAGTTACTTTTTGTTAATAGCATCAATTCAATTTCTGTTTAATAATGTCTTCCTGGACATTATCAGTTTAACCAATGCTTCTACAAACTTCTTATAACTATTCATAACCAAATAGACTAGTTACTTCATCTCAAGACAAATTTCACCTTCACAAAACACATTCCCTTACTTAATGCTACTTTCCACAATACCTGCTACAACTTGCTATATGCATTCAAATTTTGTCCTACATACTTCCATTCTGATTTTATGAAAACCAGCCATCTTTTCCTAGGACAAAACACATTCTTTTAAATAAACTTATCAAATTTTAGTCAGCATTCTCATAAACCTTTCAGTTCTTTTTCTATCCATTTAAATCTCATATCCCTCATTCTGTTCTGTGAAGAAAAATAAATTGTTCATTTCAATTTAGACAAAAACAATTTTTTGTTTTTTTTTACAAAGAGGTTTGTAGTAATTTCATGAGTCAAAACTTACAATTTTCATCATTTCAAAGATTTCTATACTTATTTGTCAATATAAGCACTTATTTAATTTTTGGCCATTTGAATAGAGCTCTTTGAAGAATTTTCATTTGTCAATTTAGCATTACCATCTGGAGGTATCAAAATATACACTGACACTGAACAAACAGACAAACACAAAGAGTGTTAAGACACAACAACAGAAACATAAAGCTGGGGAAGGATCCTGTTTCCCTTGGTGGGTTGTGTGTTCATGGATATCTTGCTTAGGAAGACATTGCATCTCTTTTTCTCTTCTTGGGGTTCTGGAAGAGTAACACAAAAGGAAGGACAAAGGGATCTCTGTCCACTTACCTTCTCTTTTGCAAAAAAGATCCAGCTGTAAAATGGTGTCATAGAGAGTGGGTTAAATGCTGCTGGGGGAAAAACAAGGATGGCTCAATGAATGTGGGTTTGTGATTGTAGCTGAGGAAGCCCTAGCAGGGCTTGGAAATTAGTCTGGGCACCAGCTGGGGCCTAATATAACTACCCAAGCAGGAAATATGCCCACAACAGGTTTTTATATATATACCCACACAGGGCATCGATATACATCAAGCTTTCAATTAAAATATCCCTTAGAGTTCTGGGAAAGTGGCATTGTTGTAGGTAGGCACTTCCCAGCTCTTAAACAAAAAACAGCTGAGAAGGGGCAAAATCCTACCCAAGTGAGCTGTTTTGGGAAACCACAGAGCAGGGGGCTTTAAGGCATCGATCTGGAGGGAGCTAGACAAAGAGATAAAGAACCCAAGGGAAAGCCATGAATTGCTCATACTTGTGGCTAGAAACGGTGGACAGCTAAGCCCTACCATAAAGGCAAAGACCTTCTGTGGACCCGATGACTCTCACTGACCAGTGGAGTGGGAGGGAGCATTCCCTGGGAGGAAGAGGGTTTTGACAAAGTGTGGAGAGTGCTTTCCTTTCTGAGGGTTTGGACATCTGAGCCCCCTTTGTATCCTGGGGAAGATTCAATGAGATTGGCCCAAGGGAAAGAGGAGAGGGGAGTGTGCTCAGGCAGCTTGTCATACCCAGCCACCCTGGGAGAGAGGAACTTGGGCAGAGAGGGGGCAGAGACAGGAAAATGACTATCCCAGCCACTGAAAACTATTAAAAGTCCAACTTGCTTAAGGGAAACAGGCAGTAGGAAGAGCTCAATGGGGTTTCAAAGGCTTATTTATTGTTCCCTGGGTGGAAGAGGGGTCTGGCAGAGGGTCGAGAGTGGTGTCTTTGCAGTGACCTTGGCCAGCTGAGCCACCTTTGAATCTCAGAAGGGAACCCAAAATTACTGGGAGAGTGGAGGGGGCATCCACTCAGGCAGGCTGTCACACTCAGCTACACTGTGAGAGAAATCAATTAGATTGGAGAGGGAGTGGGGACACATAGGTGCCTAATCAGCAGGACTCTGGCAAACTGTTAAGAATCTAACCTGCCCTGGGAAAAGGGGCCACATAGTTTGCTAAGTAGCTAACTAACCTAAGGAGAAAGTTTAGCTTAGTGGCAGAATTCCGCCTTGCATATATAGCGTCTCTGGTTCAAATTCCAGCTCTTCTTAGAGAAGTGATCCGCCACATTATCAGCTATCCAGCTGATACTTTATGACAGAGAACTTATAGATATTCCTTTTGTATTAACTTTTCTTGGATCTCTTATTTCTCTTTAAAAGTTTCCTTTTTTTAATTTAACTTATTTTACTCACTAAAACCCAGTTCAAAACCTGCAGAGGGCAGGCTTTGATTGATGAACACCAGCAACCTGAGAAACTCCTTAGGGGCCTAAGAGGGAAGGTTGTTTTTCCTTGTTGTTGTTTTTTCCTATTTGTTAATTGTTTTTTTTTCTTTCATTCTCCTTTTTTAAAAGTTAGTTGCTGCTGTCTTGTTTCTTTTTCTCTTTTCTTTTCATCTCTTCTCATCATTCCAGTCTTTCAATTCATTCTATATATTTTTCTCTATTCTGTCTCTCATTTCATTGTTTCTATTCCTCTTCTTTATTTTCATTCCTTTGTACTTCTTACTTGTGTTAATTATTCGTTTTCTTAGGTCTTATACAATTCGTCTTCTACCTTTTGTTATTATCATTACTATTATCCTTTTTCTTTTTTTAAATCTTTCTTTTTCTCTGGTCCTAATTTTTATCAAGGGTATATAGACAACAGAAGGAAATAGAATAAGAGGAACAAAGTGTCAAATGAAAACTTACCACACACACAGAAACAACAAAACAAAACCCAGAGTGGAAAGAGAAGCTAATCATCTGAAAAAAAAAAAAAAACAAACAAACATCAAGATAAACTGATGCCTAGACACCAACAACAAATTTACAAGCCATACTAAGAAACAAGAAGACATGGCCCAGTCCAATGAACAAACTGAAAAAAGAGGAGGAGATGCAGAACATGGAACAACTAATCAGAGATATCCAAACAAATATCATGAATCAACTTAATGAAAAGAAGGAAAAGATTAAGGATTTTAAGAATACACTGGGAGAACATACTGAATAAATTGTAAACATATATAAAAAGATAAAAGATATGATGGTGATTAATGGCACAATACAAGAAACCAAAAATACACTGGAAGCACATAACAGCAGATTTGAACAGGCAGAGGAAAGAATAAATGATGTGGAAGACAGTACAACTGAAATCAGACAGATCATAGAACAGATAGATAAAGAGTTAGAAAATATCCAGCAGGGGCTAAGGAATTTGAAAGACAACATAAAACACAAAACATATGCATTATAGGCATCCCAGATTGAAAAGCAGCCTACTCAATGGCAGAAAATATTTGGTAACCATATATCTGATAGGGGCCTAATATCCCGCATGTAAAAAGAAATCTTACACCTTGAAAATAAAAAGACAGCACAGTTTTAAAAATTGGCAAGTGATTTGAATAGATACTTCTCCAGAAAGAATTAAAAATATCTAAAAAGCTCATAAAAATGATGCTCAACATCATTAGCTATTAGGGAAATGCAAGTAAAAACTACAATGAGATACCATCTTACACCTGTTTGACTGGGGGCTATTAATAAAACATAGGACTACAAGTGTTGAAGAGGATGTGGAGGAATAGGGACCCTCATCCCTTGCTGGTGGGAATGTAGAATGTTGCAGCCTTTATGTAGGACAGTTTGGTGGTTCCTCAGGAAGCTAGCTATGGAACTGCCATATGATCCAGCAATCCTACTGCTGGGTGTATACCCAGATGAATTGAAAACAAGGACATGAAGAGATATATGCACAGAAATGTTCACAGCAGCAAAATTCACTATTGCCAAAATTTGGAAACAAACCAAATGTCCATCAACAGATGAATGGATAAACCAAATATGGTATATACATACAATTGAACGTTATTCAGCTGTAAGAAAGAATGCAGTATTAACACACTGGATAATATGGATGAATCTTGAAGACATTATGTTTGGGGAAGCCAGCCAGGCATTGGAGGACAAATATTGCATGATCTCACTGATATGAATTAAGCAAATTGAGCAGACTCACAGAACAAGAGTCTGGAAGATAGGTTTACAGGAGACAGAAAGGGAGAAGTTTGTGGGCCAATTCCAATATGAGCAAAATCTATAATAAGTTGGAAGTGTGTAGTTTTGCAGTGGAGGACATGACAGTGGTTCAATGATACTATTCGTCTGGGCAGTGATGGTTTGTCAGGTGAGGAAGGTTGGGGAGGGTGGGTTGGCCTGTCCATGGAACTGGGGGGAGGGTTGGGTGAGGAAGCAGGTGAACACTGGAAATTTGCAGGTATGTGGATGAAACTACAACGCTGGGAATGTTCTTTTTGGCAATAAGGCAGGGGACAGTTACTAATTTATGGTGTTTGATGTGAGGACCATTCAGGACAGGGTGCACACGAGGCAGGCTTCTCTATGACATGAGGCAGG
Source organism: Tolypeutes matacus (assembly GCA_026826555.1). Lineage (NCBI taxonomy): Eukaryota > Metazoa > Chordata > Mammalia > Cingulata > Chlamyphoridae > Tolypeutes > Tolypeutes matacus. Next base: position 1,217,135 of record JAKSZT010054502.1, on the reverse strand, counting down.
CTTCTTGTCACAGTGTGTTGTATCAGTGAGTAGAGACCCACATATTGAGAAAGAATGTATTGGGCTCTCACCCTGGGGAGTCCTGCTATGTTCTCAAATAGAGAGTTGGTAGTCTCTTGAAAACATAGGCAGTGTCTAATAAGGGAGGACAGACCAGTATGTCAAGCATTCAATGTTTTTGCAAGTAAATATGAATCTTGCTCTTCAAGGAGTGAAGTTTGATATTTGCCATGGGTCCCGAGGGGATAGGTAGGGAAGAATAGAATAGATGGAACATGAGGCATTTTGAGGGCAATGGAAATGTACATAATCTTGCAATGATGGATACAGGCCATGTTAAATTTTACCAAAATTTATAAAGGAATATAGTCCAAAATAACCATAATGTAAATCATTGACTATGGTTAGTAGGAATGTTTTAATATTTGTACATCAATTGTAACAAATATACCATCCACATATAAAATGTTATCAATAGGGGAAAGGGAGAAAGGGGGAGGATGTTCGGTATATGGGAATCCCCTGTATTCTGTATGTGACTTTTCTGTAACTTAAAGCTTCTTTGAAGACAAAATGAAAAAAAATAAGACACTGGTAATAAATGGGAGGAAATTTCACTGTACATACAGCATAACAGCTCTTACAGTTATAAAAGACATAAAGTCCAAAAAATTCTTTTTAATTTTTAATTTTTTAATATTTTTTTCATTTTTCCAATTTTTAAAAACGTGGATGAATCTTGAAGACCTTATGTTGAGTGAAGCAAGCCAGGCACTGAAGGATGAACAGTATATGACCTCACTGATCTGAACTGAGGAAAGTGAGCAGTCTCTGAGAACCATTATCTGAAAGATAGGTTAACAAAGGAGAGTAAGAGAAGAGCAGGCTTTGAGCCATCTCCCATATGGACATAATCTATTTTTGTATTTTTAAAACTATCATTATTATTTCATTTTCTTAATAATTGTTTTTGGTTACTTTTTGGCTTCATTTTTGAAAAAGTTTTGGATCACAAAAGGGTTACCACTATGTCAGGGGAGGATCAATGGTGTGAGGTGTCAGTGATGGGGGATGCACGGGAGGGGGTTCACCAGGAGCATACCTATAAAGCATATAAATATGTTCAAGTGTTCATGCAGCATTGTCAAGGTGGGTGGAGATTCACACAATAGCTAAAAGAATATCAAATTCCCATCCTGGGGTGCTCTGCCACATCCTGTAATGGAACAGCAAGAATTGCCCGATACAAAGGCAGTGAGTAGTGAGGGAGGATGGGCCACTGATGGGCCCTTGATATTGATGACTGTACTTATGAATCTTACTCTTGAAATTGAAACTTAGCCTAGTATTATAGGGTGTCTAAGAGTTATCTCCCGAGAGCCTCCTTGTTGATCAAATGTTCCCTCTCTCTAAGCCAAACTCAGCATATGATTGCATTACCTTCCCCTCAGCATGTGACATGATTCCTGGAGTTGAGCCTCCCTGGCACCAAGGGTTTGCTCTCAAGAACCAATTACCAATGGTACTGGAAAAAGATCTTGACCAAAAGGGGAAAGGGGAAAGACCAATGAATTTATATAACTAAGAGACTTCAAAGTGAGTTGAGAGGTCATTCCAGAGGTTACACTTATGCACGTATCAGCAGGATCTCATTGGCTGCCAAAGTAAATCTTGCCTCAAATACTGGAGACATCCAGACAGTATAGGCAGGGTAGACAGCTCAGGAGTTTTGTGTCCTGCTAGCGGGCCTAATGGGAATTTATACTCTCCAGTGTGACAGAGTTGGACTCATTTGTGGTTTCCCTACACATGGCTCTTCTGCCCTTTCTATTTGAACCTATAGTTAGTGCTAGAGTTGATAGGTGTATGTCCAAGAGACTTAAATCGTTTGTCTTTCCACGTGCCTGCTGGACCCTGAATCTCAACAGAGTTGCATCACCTACTCTCCATTTCATTGGATTCACCCAGGACAACTAACAAGGAGATTATGGACAATGACCATCCCAAGGAATAGTGAGAGTCTGCAAGTGCAAGCAAAATAGTCCCATCCATCTGCCCCATGGGACTTACGACCCCTCTCAATTAGATTTGGGGTTGGCATCACCATCCCAGAACCCTCAGGATTGGGGAATGAAAGATGGAGTAGAGTTGACTTTCTGGTATTATTCTATAGGTTTATTGTGATTTTTGTAATGGAAGAACTTTTATCATTGGTATGGAGGCAGTGGCCACTGGACTTTCTGAGAAGAGGGAGAGGCAAAACAGATGTAATATGGGGACATTTTCAGGACTTGGAAATTGTTCTGAATGACATTGCATTGACAGATATAAGCTGTTATATATCTTATCATAACTTACAAAGATGTGCAAGAGAGAGTGTAAGCTACAATGTAACCTATAACCCAAGTTTAGTGGCAATGCTCCAAAATGTGTTCATCAATTGTAACAAATATACCAAACTAATGAAAGATGTTGTTAATGTGGGAAAATGTGGGAGGGTTTGGGAGCAGGGCATATGGGAATCCCCCCCCCTTTTATATAACATTTATGCAATCTAAGCATCTTTTTTAAAAAAAGTTTAAAAGTATATTTAAAATAATTGTGTCATAGTTCAAAGTCCCATTAACCAGCCATTGTTCGTCAAATTCTAGTTTGCATTGAGGCCATTCTACATTACACAAGAGCACCATCCATTTGTGTTTCAAGTCAGACAAGAAAATACAAAATCCCAGGGGGTAGATTCTCCTTGTCCCATCCCACCAATGATCTTGGAGACCAACAACCTAGAAGGCCAAGTGGAGTTTGTTCGGTTGGTGTCCCCACCTGGAACTGAACATGCTTTCCCAACGACCTTGGAGGCCAAAGGACCTAGGAGGCAAGTGGAAGAAAGGGCAATATAGAGAGGTGCACACTTCTCTACTGCACCCACTGCTTTGGAACCGGCAGAAGAGGGTAGTGGTGCCTGGGATGTGTGGACAAGGAGTGGATTCACCCACCTGGGATCCTGTGATGTTGCAGGGATTGATTGCACTTATTTTGGTCATGTAGAGTTCCAGGATAGTGCAGTCGTGTTGATCTTGGTCACGTAGATCCGAGTTATGGCACCAAATGTTATCGCCACTTTTATTCTTCCGTTCAAACGAACTTCAAATGAAGGAACACAACCTCAGTACAGTCAAACGTTTATTTGATTACAGCTCAGTGTTGCAGATTGAACCTGGCTGAGGCATTAGTGGAAGTGCCCTCAGTGTTACAGTTCAAGCCTGTCCAAAGTGTCAGTGGAAGCACTCTCAGGGCAAAGATGGAAGCAAACAGCTTGGTGCTACAGCTCGACTCGGTGTCGCAGCTCAGCTTGTTATTGTAGCTCAGCTTGTTATTGCAGCTCTGCTCAGTGTTGCAGCTCGGCTCCGTGTTGCAGCTTGGTGTTATTCTGGCCTGGATGAAGATAGAAGCATGCTTAGGGCTTTGGAGCTCTGTTAGATATAGGTTCACTGTGTCACCACCCTGGGGATAGAGCCCCAAGTTGTGATGCTTTGATTGGTCAATCACTGGGTCCAGGCGAGGGTATTGATTAGGGTTTGGAGACTAGATTATCATTTTATGTTAATGAGGTATGCTATCTGGGAGGTCTTGATTAGTTGACTATTGATTAGGATATAGGATCCTATTGGTTGAAAATCTCTTATGCTATTGGTTGTCTCAGGATCCCTCTGCCTAGGGGTCATGGTTTGGTTACCAGCCTGCTCCTTCATTTATGGCGATGTCTATATGGAAATGAAATTCAATCAGCTCTTTCTTATGTACACATTATCTTTCACTGTGCTCTGAGATCTGCTCAATTGGCTCCATCACCCATACTACCTCTGTCTTCAACTTTTAATCCCTCTCAGCCTCATTTATTTTACTTCTCTGTTCACCTACCATCTCTGGTATATATTTTATTTATTATGGCCTTTTCCCCATCAATCACACTAATTGTATATGCCTTCCTAGCAGTGTTTTTGCTGACTACTGGTCTCAAATAAGAAATTAAAAATATGATTCTTTCAAGGGTAAATATGCAAAAGGGTGGAGGGAAGTATCTGAAATCACATCCTAGATTCTTCTATAAATATCTGGTTAATGAGCAGAGAATAGAACATTCAATGGTTCATTATTCTAGTTGATGTTGATGTATATGTGTGTGCATGTGTATATCTATCTATGCTTTTCTCAATTTGCATCAAATGTAGATCAAATGCACAAATTCTTAACCGGAAGATTAATCTTTTTTCAATAATAAAAAAGTTTCAATTACAGCCTGGAGGATGTGGATTTTGGGGTCACAAATAAATAATTTAAAATAAAAACTTAATTCATATAGAGTTTTACTGCATTCATAACATAAATTTCCCCTCCTGTCATAGCACGAAATTCTCCAGTTCCCTACTATTACCTGAAGGTGGCGCCCTTCCATAAACAACTTTTGCGGAAACCTGAAAAGAAGGCACTTGCATCTTGCCAACATACATAATACTGAAAAGGTCAAATCAGTGCAGAAAACCACTGTACCTCACAGAATATATTAAGCAGGAAAATTTAGATACTTTATGCTCATCTCAAAAATGACAATGAAAAGAGAAAATGACAGAAAATAGGTATCATCTACAGCCGCATTACCAAACCTTTAAGAAGAATCAAAAGAACAGATGAACAAAGATGTGTCTTAAAACTTAATTTTAGAAGATGGCGTTAGTGTAGGAGGGCGCACACTGCAAGCTCCCAGAGCAAGGCAGATTGTGGACAGGGTCCTGCCCGGGGGTCTGTGCTGTGCATGCGTGGAGTGAGAAGCTTGGGACATCTATCTGCGCGGATTGGCGGCGTGGATGGAACTGTGGAGATTCGTGAGTTTTGAGGCTGCCGGTGGAGGTTGGCACAGGCGGCTAAGCCCCACGGTTAGGGAAAAAAAAATAAAACGGCCATTTGGAGCTGCGGGCGGGGCGAAAAAGTTTTATTTTCTGGGGATCTGGCTGCCTGGCGCCCCTTGGACCTTGTGTGAACAGAGCAAACGAGCTAATCAGCACCCGGTGAACCGGAGGGGGGATTTTGGTCGGGGAATGGAGCTGATTTCCCTAGCCACCCAGGGATAAGACCCGGGCCACTGCGGAGCCAGGAGGAAGGGATACTTCCCAAAAAAGGGAGGGTTCGGTTGGAAGACAGGGAAGGGTATTTTATATTTTTAGACATTGATCAGGCTGCCTGCACCACCCCATAGCTTTGTGGAGCAGATAAGCCGACCTGAAGCAGCATCAGGTTGAGAGCAGATGCGAATCTGCACTCAAACTGATTTACTGAGCAGCCCGGTGACGCTGGAGCTCGGCACCAGAAGGGGCGGAATCCGCCATCTTTAGCACTCCTCAGTGACTAACATCAGAACTTCAGCTAACCTGGGGAGTCCAGAAAGTGGGACGTGCTTGATTAATTTCCATGGGCCCAGCTAGGGTCCCTTCCGTAAGGGGGTTGGTCTAGAGGAGGAATTATTTTGGGTCCTGCATTTGGCTAAAAAAAAAAAAAAAAAAATTGAGGTCACCTCAACAAATGAAAAATAAATTCTTTTTAATTTAGTTTAATAGCTAAAAGCTGCTTCAGGACCTGCATATAGAACCATGTGGGGAAATTGATTGATAAACACAAGTAGTCAGGAAGGATCCACGTGGACCCTAGGGGAATCATTGACCCCCCTTAGCTCTGTTTGACTGCTTGCCTGTGTGGATCTTTGGTTTCTCTCTGTTACTTTCTGGTCTATTGCTATTATTCCCGTTTTCCTCCCCCCTTACTTTTTCTTTCTATTTTTTTTTTAATAGGTGCTGCCAGCTGGTCGCTTCTTTGCTGGGCTTCTTATTCAGTAATTTCCCACTCGCTGTATATATTGATTCTGTATTACAAACTATCACTTATCCTTCCTGCATCTTTCTGCCTTCTGTTTTCTGTTGTGGCTCTTAGAGACAACATATTTTCATAGGCCCACAACTTAAGGGTGTCAA
>JAKSZT010054502.1:1121042-1210712 GCA_026826555.1 Tolypeutes matacus | reverse complement strand
CTCGAAAATAAAAGGACAAACAACCCATATAAAAAATGGGCAAGTGACCTGAAAAGACACTTCTCCAAGGAAGAAATACAAATGGCTAAAAAGCACATGAAAAAATGCTCAACATCACTTGCTATCAGGGAAATGCAAATCAAAACTACAATGAGATACCATCTTACACCCATCAGAATGGCAGCTATTAAAAAAACAGGAGACACTAAATGTTGGAGAGGATGTGGAAGAATAGGAACCCTCATCCTCTGCTGGTGGGACTGCGGTATGGTCCAGCCACTGTGGAGGACAGTTTGGCGGTTCCTCAGAAAACTAGCAAAAGATCTTCCGTATGATCCAGCAATTCCACTGCTGGTTATATACCCAGAAGAACTGAAAACAAAAATACAAACAGATATATGCACACCAATGTTCATAGCGGCATTGTTCACCATTGCCAAAAGTTGGAATCAGTCCCGGTGCCCATCAACAGACGAATGGATAAGCAAAATGTGGTACATACATACAATGGAATATTACTCAGCTGTAAGAAGGAACAAAGTGCTAACACATGGAATAACGTGGATGAATCTTGAAGACCTTATGTTGAGTGAAGCAAGCCAGGCACTGAAGGATGAACAGTATATGACCTCACTGATCTGAACTGAGGAAAGTGAGCAGTCTCTGAGAACCATTGTCTGAAATATAGGTTAACAAAGGAGAGTAAGAGAAGAGCAGGCTTTGAGCCATCACCCATATGGACTTAATCTATTGTAAAGGGATAGAGTGTGGTTGCATGTTGGGGGATGGGGCAGATGAGTGGTGGTGTTCCTGGGTTTGGTGGTGCAGCACTGGGGTGTGGGTGGATTAGGAAGGGCTGGTTCAAATCCCCAGGGCATGTAACTGTGAATCTTAACATTCCATGGGTTGGGAGAGGGGGGTATCACGGGCCCTAGGGGGCTGGGGAGAAGGGAATAGTCAAGATCTAATGGGTTGTTTGGTGGTCATGGGGAAGGTTTCTCATTACCTTACAGTAATGGACACAGGACATGGTAAATATCATCAAAATTATTAAAGTGTATCATCTAAATTGTAAACTATAGTGTAAATCACTGACAATGTTTAGTTGCTATATTTTGCTATCTGCATAACAGTTATAACAATGGTAACAACCAAAAAAAAAAAGGGTGGGGAGTTAATATGGGGTGGGGAAGGGGGGTGGTTTGGTAACTGGGAATCTCCGGCACTCCGTGTGTGACTTTTCTGTGATCAAAAAGTTCTTTGAAAATTAAATGAAAAATTGGTATACAATGGGAATTGAGAGGGGGAAGGTGTCATGGCACACCAGACATCCGATAACACAGTGATATAGGGAAGGATAATAGGGAAAAAAAGAAAAGAGAAAGGGAAAAAAATGAATATATATATATATATATATTTTCTTTTTAAAAAGGCATTTCCTCTGCTTTTTTGCCCATTTTTTGAATGTCCCAATCCACTAATTATATTTTATTTTGTTTTGTTCTTTGTTTGATTATTTGTTTTTTTTCCTTCTCTCTTTTTTTTTTCTCCTGAGTTTCCTTATGTTTGTCTCTTTCATGTAAGTTTATCACACTTGTTTCTTTTTCCTAGTAAGTGTATTTGATTATTTTATGGACTAAATGTTCATGGAGGATTTAGAACACAGAAGGGTTACAATGGGTACTGCGGGGGATTATTGGGGGGGTGTCAGGGGGGGTTTCATGGGGATTGGTTCATCCGAGTATACATGAAAGATATACAAAATCATTCAAAGGATCGGGGGATGGGGCATGGTCACGATGGGTGGATAATCACACAATAAATGAGGGAATCTGAATTCCTAGCCTGGAGAGTTCTGCCACAGTCTCCAAGGGAGCACCAATAGTCCTCTGAGTGTAAGGACAGTGCCTGTCAAAAGAGGATGACCCACTGATGTGTTTTTTTTATTGATGACTACCCTTGTGAATCTTTGCTCTTGTAAAAGAGACTTAGCCTGCAGTTGTGGGGTGCCTAAGGGTTGCCACCTGAGAGTCTCCTTGTTGCCCAAATGTGGCCTCTCTCTAAGCCAAACTCAGCATATGATTGCATTACCTTCCCCCCAACGTGGGACATGACTCCGGGGATGAGCCTCCCTGGCAACGAGGGATTAATACCAAGTGCCAACTGGCAACACAACTGGAAAAAGACCTTGAATAAAAGGGGCAAATGGTAAAGACAAATGAGTTCAAGTGGCTAAGAGACTTCAAAGAGAGTCGGGAGGTCATCCCAGAGGTAACTCTTTTGCACACCTCAGTAGGAGCTCATAGAACATCTAAGTGCCTATCACCCCACTCTTTGCGGTTCCTAAGAGCTCTGGAGATACCCTGGTCCTATATAAGGGGGGATAGCCCCAGAAACTGATGCCTTATCAGTGGGTTCTATTTTGGAATCTGTGCTCCTGAGAGTGACAGAATTAGACTCAAATAAGTCCTCCCTGCACATGGTTCACCAGTCCCTTCTATTCAAACCTACATGTGATGCTGGAGTTTCTTAGGTATACTTCCAGAGACTGGAGCCTCCCGCCTACCTATGTGCCAGGTGTGCATGAAATCTAGGTGGAGCTGCAACTCCTATCCTACAGCTCAATGGACTCATCCAAGTCACCTGGTGAGGAGACAATGATGGGCAATGACCATCCCAGGGAATGGAGAGGGCCTGCATCTGCAGGCAGGATCATCCCACCCACCATATACATGGGATATAAGCCCTCTCTCACTTGGAGTTGGAGTGGACATCACCATCCCAGTCGCCTCTGGATTGGGGGAAGATCTATGGACTAGAGCGGACTTGATGGTATTCTCTTGCTCACATATGGTGATTCTAGCAATGCAAGAAATTATAACAATGAGGTGGAGCCTGTGGCCACTTAACATTTTTTGGGTAGGGAGGGGATGAGCATTTGAAATACAGGGGCTTCTTTGGGAGTTGGAGGTTGTCCTGAGTACTGTTGTGGCAATGGATGTAGGCCATTTTAAATCAGCACACACCACTCAGAACTGAGTGGGAGAGATTGTGGTCTACAGTGTAAACTGTGGTCTATGGTTGGTGGCAAGGCTCCAGGATGTGTAAGTTCATTGAGGGTGGTGGGCCACACTGTAGGAGATGTTTGTGTGTGGGATGTGTTGGGGGGTGTGGGAGGTGGGCAACATGGGAATCCCAGTGGGTTCCGTGTAATATTTTGGGTAATCTAAGCACCTCTTAAAATATATGTATGTATATAAATATATATAACATTTTTGTAAGCAAATACACATATATGCATATATATTTATATATAATTTTGCAAATGTTTGTATGTATTGTGAGAATTTTGATTTTTACCCATAATAAAAAAATTAAAAACAAACAAACAAAAAAAAAACTTAATTTTAATCCTTTATCAAATATGAACCAAAACTCTTCCAAACTTCAGGATATAACAGGAGATGTGAACCAAAAAGTAGCTTCCAGGGTACAAAGCATGTTGTCTCAAAATAGCATCTAAAAGAGGGGTTTTGAGAAGAAATTATCTTTTAATTTCTATTACAGTAGTCTGCTTAAAAAGATCCTTTTTTGAGGTTCCACATCTCTTGCAACAGTTCTGGGCAAAGAGTAACATCTACTGATTCAGAAATGTCACAGAAATGCCAAGTAACATATTTGTTCCTAGCTTTGTTCAAATTATATATTTTATAGCCAGTGTAAAAATGAAAAGCAAATTAAAACTTTATCTTCTCTTGGAACTAACCCTGCATATAACATGTATTTTGTCTACTCTAGCCCACCCAGAAACAAAATGTCACAGGTGAGTTTTCAGGTGGGGAGTTAGATATATTAAAGTTGTGCTTCTTAGAGATAAACTTAAAAAGCCATAGGAATTGTTACTCAGAATATCGAAAGTTTGAAACATGTTTGTTGGATAATAACAGCACAAAAGGGAGTAAGCTATTTTATGATTAGGGACTACCTTAGTCACAAATAATTCCCTAATTCCTGCCAGAGCAAAATGCAGTTTTAGTTCCACCAGCATTGTTCAGAATTCAGACCCCTGCAGGAAACTAGACTTCACAGGCCCATTAAGGTTTTTAAGTAAGGAGTACAGGCTGAGGTTAAATGTGGGCATGCTTTCATCCTGAAAAAAAAAAAGCGAAACTCAGCATATGATTGCATTACCTTCCCCCCAACGTGGGACATGACTCCCGGGGATGAGCCTCCCTGGCAACGAGGGATTAATACCAAGTGCCAACTGGCAACACAACTGGAAAAAGACCTTGAATAAAAGGGGGAAATGGTAAAGACAAATGAGTTCAAGTGGCTAAGAGACTTCAAAGAGAGTCGGGAGGTCATCCCAGAGGTAACTCTTACGCACACCTCAGTAGGAGCTCATAGAACATCTAAGTGCCTATCACCCCACTCAGTGGGGTTCCTGAGAGCTCCGGAGACACCCTGGTCTTATATAAGGGGGGATAGCCCCAGAGACTGATGCCTTATCAGTGGGTTCTATTTTGGAATCTGTGCTCCTGAGATTGACAGAATTAGACTCAAATAAGTCCTCCCTGCACATGGTTCACCAGTCCCTTCTATTCAAACCTATATGCGATGCTGGAGTTTTTAGGTATACTTCCAGAGACTGGAGCCTCTGGCCTACCTATGTGCCAGGTGTGCATGGAATCTCGGGGGAGCTGCAACTCCTACCCTACAGCTCAATGGACTCATCCAAGTCACCTGGTGAGGAGACAACGATGGGAAATGGCCATCCCAGGGAATGGAGAGAGCCTGCATCTGCAGGCAGGATCATCCCACCCACCATATCCATGGGATATAAGCCCTCTCTCACTTGGAGTTGGAGTGGACATCACCATCCCAGTCCCCTCAGGATTGGGGGAAGAACTATGGACTAAATTGGACTTGATGGTATTCTCTTGTTCACATATGGTGACTCTAGCAATGCAAGAAATTATAACAATGAGATGGAGCCAGTGGCCACTTGACACTTTTGGGGTAGGGAGGCGATGAGCAGTTGAAATACAGGGGCTTCTTTGGGAGTTGGAGGTTATCCTGAGTACCGTTGTGGCAATGGATTTAGGCCATTTTAAATCAGCACACACCACTCAGAACTGAGTGGGAGAGAGTGTGGTCTACAGTGTGAACTGTGGTCTATGGTTGGTGGCAAGGCTCCAGGATGTGTAAGTTCATTGAGGGTGGTGGGCCACACTGTGGGAGATGTTTGTGTGGGACGTGATGGGAGGTGTGGGAGGTGGGCAACATGGGAATCCCAGTGGGTTCTGTGTAATATTTTGGGTAATCTAAGCACCTCTTAAAATATATGTATATATATATATATATATAAACAACATTTTTGTAAGCAAATACACATATATGCATATATATTTATATATCATTTTGCAAATGTTTGTATGTATTGTGAGAATTTTGATTTTTACCCATAATAATAATAAAAAATAAATAAATAAAAAATTAAAAAAAAAAATATTTTCCGTCGGGACCTTGATCATCTCTCCCTCCCACGAGACATCACACTGGTCCATTATATTGATGATATCATGTTGATAGGACCTACTGAGCAAGAAGTAGCAAAGACTCTGGATTTATTGATAAGGCATTTGTGTGAGAGAGGATGGGAGATAAATCCAACATAAATACAGGGTCCTTCCACCTCAGTGAAATTTCTAGGTGTCCAGTGGTGTGGGGCCTGTGGAAATATCCCTTCTAAAGTAAAGGATAAGCTGCTGCACCTGGCCCCTCCTATGACCAAAAAAGAGGCATGTGTTGGAGACAACACATTCCTCATTTGGGTGTGTTACTGCAGCCCATTTACCGAGTGACCAGAAAAGCTGCTAGTTTTGATTGGGGACCGGAACAAAAGGAAGCCCTGTGACAGGTCCAGGCTGCTATGCAAGCTGCACTACCACTTGGACCATATGATCCAGCAGATCCAATGGTGCTGGAATTTTCAGTGGTAAATAGAGATGCTGTCTGGAGCCTTTGGCAGGCCCCTATAGGTGAATCACAAAGCAGACCCTTAGGATTTTGGAGCAAAGCCTTGCCGTCCTCTGCAGATAACTATTCCCCTTTTGAGAAGAAGCTTTTGGCTTGCTACTGGGCCTTAGTAGACACTAAATGCTTAACCATGGGCCATCATATTACCATGAGACATGAGTTGCCTATCATGAGCTGGGTATTGTCTGATCCACCAAACCATAAATTTGGGCATGCACAGCAGCACTCCATAATAAAGTGGAAGTGGTATATACGAGATAGGGCTCAAGCAGGTCCTGAAGGCACAAGTACGTTACATGAGGAAGTGGCCTAAATGCCCATGGTCACCACCCCTGCCATGTCACCTTCTCTTTCCCAGCCCACACTTTGGCCAGCCCACACTTTGGCCTCTCGGGGAGTCCCTTACAATAAGTTGACTGAGGATGAGAAAACTCGGGCTTGGTTTACAGATGGTTCTGCACGATATGCAGGTACTACCCGAAAGTGGACAGCTGCAGCACTGCAGCTCTTTTCTGGGACATCCTTGAAGGATAGCGTTGAGGGCAAATCCTCCAAGTGGGCAGAGCTCAAGCAGTGCATCTAGTTGTTCATTTTGCTTGGAAGAAGAAATGGCCAGAGGTGCATTTGTACACTGATTCATGGGCTGTTGCCAATGGTTTGGCTGGATGGTCAGGGACTTGGAAGGAACATGATTGGAAAATTGGTGACAAGGAGGTCTGGGGAAGAGCTATGTGAATAGATCTTTCTGAGTGAGCACAGAACATGAACATATTTGTGTCCCACGTGAATGCTCACCAGAGGGTGACTTCAGCAGAGGAAGAATTTAATAATCAAGTGGTTAAGATGACCCGCTCTGTGGCTAATGCTCAGCCTCTTTCCCTACCCACTCCTGTCATTGCCCAATGGGCTCATGAACAAAGTGGCCATGGAGGTAGGGATGGAGGTTATGCATGGGCTCAGCAACATGGACTTCACCTCACTAAGGCTGACTTGGCTACAGCCACTGCTGAATGCCCAATCTGCCAGCAGCAGAGACCCACACTCAGCCCCAGATATGGCACCATTCCTCAAGGTGACCAGCCTGCTACCTGGTGGCAGGTGGACTACATTGGGCCACTTCCATCATGGAAGGGGCAGCGATTTGTTTTAACTGGAATAGACACATACTCTGGCTACGGGTTTGCATTTCTGGCACACAATGCTTCTTCCAAAACTACAGTCCGTGGACTTATCGAATGTCTTATCTACCGCCATGGCATTCCACACAGCATTGCTTCTGATCAAGGAACCCATTTCACAGCAAATGATGTGTGGGAATGGGCACATGCCCATGGAATTCACTGGTCTTACCATGTTCCCCATCACCCTGAAGCAGCTGGATTAACAGAACTGTGCAATGGCCTTTTGAAGACTCAATTGTGGTGCCAACTAGGTGGCAATACCTTGCAGGGCTGAGGCAATGTTCTCCAGGAGGCTGTGTATGCTCTGCATCAGCGTCCTCTCTAAAGGTGCTGTTTCTCCCACAGCCAGGATTCATGGGCCTAGGAATCAAGGGGTGGAAATGGGAGTGGCACCACTCACTAGTACCCCTAGTGACCCACTAGGAAAATTTTTGCTTCCTGTCCCTGCAACCATAAGCTCTGCTGGTCTACAGGTTTTAGTCCCAAAAGGAGGAGTGCTGTCACCTGGGAACATAACAATAATTCAATTGAACTGGAAGTTAAGATTGCCACCTGGCCACTTTGGGCTCCTCTTACCTGTGAATCAACAGCAAAGAAGGGAATTACTGTACTGGCTGGGGTGATTGATCCTGACTATCAAGGGGAAATAGGACTACATCTACATAATGGGGGTAAAGAAGAGTTTGCCTGGAATGCAGGAGATCCTCTAGGGCGTCTCCTAGTCCTGCCATGCCCTGTGATTAAAGTCAATGGAAAATTGCAACAAACCAATTCAAGCAGGACTAACAATGGCCCAGAATCTTCGGGAATAAAAGTTTGGGTCACCCCACCAGGCAAAGAAGCACGGCCAGCTGAAGTGCTTGCTGAAGGTAATGGGAACATGGAATGGGTAGTGGAAGAAGGTAGTGATAAATCTGAACTTTCACCACTTGACCAGTTACAGAAATGAGGACTGTAATAGTCATGAACCCTTCTTCCATGTTTCATTATGAGTATGATTGTATATGTACACAAAATGAATTTCTTTGTTTTCTTCCCCAACCTTTTCCCATATCATGAAAAGTTGTATTAATTCCATGTCATAATATTTAAGGATGTCAAGTTTAAGAGTGACTATTACCAAGGACTTGCACCCTGTTCTGTGGGGAAATAATGCGTTTCCAGTTGTACGCAGGGGAGTTGAACAATGTTAGGCGGAAATATATATGTATGCTTGTCTGTTATTGTTTTTACTTAGAGACTAAGTATGGTTTAGAGTAATGTGTATGATTGCCGAGTTGACAAGGGGTGGACTGTGATGGTTAGGCTAATGTGTCAAGTTGGCCAGGTAATTATGTCCAGGTGTTTGTTTCAACAAGCACTGGGCTAATTGTAATACAAGAGCATTTATGGACTTCAATCACCAGTGAGTTTACTGCGTGGATGGCTGATTACATCTGCATCAATCAGGGAGATTACATCATCAATGGGTGGCGCTTTTATGCAATCAATTGAATGACTTAAAAGGGGAAATGATTTCAACATTCAGAGAGAATTTCCCAGCTCCTCGTTGGACAGGCAACTTCTCCTAGAAACTCATCAACGGCCTTTCATCGGACTTTCATTGGAGCCACTGGTTTGCAGCCTGCCTGCAGAACCTGGACTTGTGTTTGCATGAGAGACTCTTAAAATTTTATATTATTGACAGATATCTCTTGTTGATTCTGTTTTCTGAGAGAACCCTGACTAATACATCTATGTTTTTGTCCTTGTTTCCACTGTGAGAGATAATGTGATAGCGAATTTTGTATTTAATATCCCCCAGCCCATTTTTTATGTATATGTTTATTTCTCCCAAAGTACTAAGTTTTGCATATTGTGAGGTTTAAAAATAATATTTTATTATATTTTGCTTTTTATTAAATATTACATGTCTAAGATCTATCCATGTTTTTTTGTAGAAGTCTATTTATTTTTTCTGCTGTACAGCATTTAATTGTGAATATGCCAAAATTTACTTGTCCAGTCTATTGTTAATAAACATCTAGGTTGTTCAAGGGATTTTTTCTTTATTTTTGTTTTTGTATTTCACTAGTATGAAGAGTTGCTAGGAGCATATTTGGGCATGTCTCTTGGTGCAAGAGTTTTTTAAAAGTCTATACATTGCAAGTTTCTAGAGTTTTTCAATAGCTATATAAAATAGTACCCAGTTTAAAATATCACTAGCAGTGATTATTGTCAAACTTTATTTTTCCCAGCCTGATGGGTATAAAATGGCATCTTATTGTGGGTATAATTAGTATTTCACTGCTTACTAATGAGGTTGAGCATTTTTTAAATTATTTTAATAAGTCATTCTACTTCCTCATCCATAAATATTCATGTTAATATGTTTACTCATTTTCTATTGTATTTTTTATTTTCATATTGATCTTGTAAGTCATAAATATATTCAAACAGCAATCATTCTTAATCATATATGTGGCATATATCTTTTCTCAGGTAGTGGCCTGTCTTTTCATTCTCCTTGTGGTGTCCTTTGATTAATAATAATTAATTTTGATATAGTAAAATATATCAAATTTCCTACTTTAATGAAATCATTTGTCAATATTTTCTTTTATGATCAGCAGTTTCATGTCAGACTTAAATTCTTTCCCTACATTTAGTTGAGAAAATTATTCCCCTATATTTTTTTCTAAACATTTTTATGTTTTGGCATTCACATTTGAGTCAACCAAGCTGGAACTTATTTTTTGTGAATAGAGAGAGATAGGGATCCAATTTCATGTTTCCATATAGAAAATCATATATCCAGTATCATGTATTAAATAGGCTTTCCTTTTTCCAAAGACCTACAATGCCAATATCTCTTCCATATAGTAAGGATTTTATATATATATTTGTCTCTAAGTTATCTAATCTGTTTCAGTGTTTTACTTTTTTGCACAGTGCCATCTCCCTTATTTCATCTGGAAGGGCATGTCATCTATTTTATCCCACCTTTTCAAGTGTATCTTAGTTATCCTTAGCCTTTTGAACATACATTTATATATGCACAAAGACACATGTTAGAATTAGTTCATCAAGTGCCATAAAAAATCTGACATTTTGAGTGGAATTAGACTGAGTTTATAATCAATTTCAGGAAATTGAAATCTTTATGATAGTATATCCATCAGCATGATTTACCTGTCAAAATTATTAGCCCTTCTTTAATGTCCTTCAGAAATATTTTATTATTTTCTGCAAACTGAGAAAAAAAAAGACAATAGTCGAAGATTTACAGATGATACATATGTTTGAGTTAGGAGACAAGTATTTTAAAATAACTATAACTAAAATATTAATGCACATCAAGAAGAATTGCACAGAGAATTGGAATCTGTAAAAAATCAAATGGACACTCTAGAACTGGAAAATAAAATATCCCAAACTAAAAATTCAGCAGAACAGCAGACTGTACACAGCAGATGAAAGGATTAGTGAAATTAAAGATTAAGGACAAGTCAATATAAATTCTCTAAAGAGAAACATGGAAAGAAACAAAGAAGGAAAAGAAGAGAGTATATGGGATAGGTAGAACACAGGCAGATGGTCAAAATACGTGTAATTGTTGCCCTAGAAATAGACAAAAGAGAGGGAATGATGAAGAAAAAATATTTGAAGATAGAATGGCCAAGATACACAGTAAATCCCCAAAAGGATAAATGCAAATAAAGCCTCACTTAGGTTTATCATAGTCAAACTGCTAAAAACCAACAATAAAGGGAAAATATTCAAAGTATCCAGAGAAAAAAGATACATTATCTTCAAAGGAAGAACAAAAAATGGAGAGCTAACATTTCAATAGAAACTATGAAAGCCCAAATTCAATGCAATGACATCTGTAAAGTACGGAGTGAAACACTTCTGACATAGAATTCTAAACTTAACAAAAGTTCCTTTGAAAATAAAGGCAAATAAGGGTCTTATCATACAAACCAAAGATGAAATAATTTACTTTCCAAAGCAACTATATTTCAATAAATACTAAATGAAGTTGGAGTGAGGAATATGACCCCAGACAGAAGGAAAGAGAAACTGCAAATAAGAATGAAGAGCACCTTAAAAGGTAAATGTGTAGGTAAACTATCTTAAATCCCCTTTGGTGAGAACAAGTTTGATTTAGACACTAAAGGGATTGATCTATAAATGTTAAGATGTAGAGTCATAGAATATTAGGCTGGAAGAGACCTTTGAAACCATTTCATTCAACTCACTTTATCGGACAGATTTGTGTGAATAATTTCATAGATGAATTAGTGAAATTTTAGTCTATTTAGAACTAGAAAAATAACATTTTAAAATGATTCTAACTTTTGAATTTCAAATGCTCTGAGCTCCAGGCCATTCATTAACACTTACACTTTTTTTTTTTTTTTTTACTTTTAAAGAAGCTTTAGATTACATAAATGTTACATAAAAATAGAGAGGATTCTCATGTGCCGCCCCTTCCCCCCTCCAACACTTTTCACATTAACAACATCATTCATTAATGTGGTATTTGTTACAATTGATGAGTACATATTGAAACATTGCTACAAACCATGAACTATACATTATAGTCTACACTCTGCTCCACACAATTTTATATGTTATGAGAAAATGTATAATGGCCTGTATCCATTATTGCAATATCATGCAGGACAATTCAAACGTCCCAAAAATGCCCCCATGTTACACCTATTTTTCCCTCTCTCTCCCCTCAGAGCCTCTAGTGGACACTGTCTTTATATCAATGATAAAAGCTCTTCCATTGCTAGAAAAATAATAACTCTATAATAGAATAATAAGAAGTCTATGTTAGTCCATTGTTCATTCCCTAATCTTGAGGATTTGGGGATGATGCCTACTCTGTTTCTATTTGAGAGGGGGCTTAGACCCCATGGGGCAGATGGATGGAAATATTTTGCTTATAGTTGCAGAGACTCTCTGTTCCTTGGGATGGGTGTTGTCCACCATCATCTCCTTGTAAGTTGTACTGGATGAATCCAATGAACTGGAGAGTAGGTGTTGCAGCACTGCTGAGCATTACGGCTCAACTGGCACATGAACAGACCGAAGATTTAAGTTTCTGGGACATATATTTAACACTTATAGTGCTAATTATAGGTTCAAATAAAAGGGGCAGAAGGATTTTGTGTGGGGAAACTATAAATGAGTCTAATTCTGTTAAACTGGAGAGCATAAATTCCAAAGCAAGGCCCACAGACAGGGTGCTGAATTCCTGAGCTTGTCTGCCCTGCTTATATTGTCTAGATGTCTTTAGGGCCATCAGAATCTCAGCTATTTGAGACATTGCTTACTGAGGCAGTTAATGAGATCTTGTTGAGAATTGCATAAGAGTATCCTCTGGAATGACCTCCCGACTCATTTTGAAATTTCTTAGCCATAAAAACTCACTTGTATTTAATATTTCCCCTTTTTGGTCAAGGTCTTTTTCCAGATGCATTGCTAGTTGGCCCTTGGTAATAATCCCTCAGTGCCAATGAGGCTCATTCCCAGGAGTCATGTCCCACACTGGGGTGGGGGAGATGGTAGTGCATTTATATGTTGAGTTTGGCTTAGAGAGAGGCAACATTTGAGCAACAAGAAGGCTTTAAGGAGGTAACTCTTAGGCAATATATAATACTAGGCTAAGTTTCAATTTGACAAGAAAAGGTTCATAAGTACAAGCATCAATATCAGGGGCCTGGCATAAAGGTCTCTCTTCTTTCAGTAGGCACTGCCCATATACTTGGGGGATTCTTACTGTTCTAATAGAGAATGTAGCAGGACTCCCCAGGATGGGAATTCAATATTCTTTTGGTTATTGTGTGGGTTTCCACCCACTGAGACAATGCCACATGACCACTTGAACATTTTCATATGTCTTAGAGCCATGCCCCAGGTGCACTCCTCCCCACACATACCCCCATCACTGTCACCATGCACCAGTGATCTTCCCCTGCCACAGCTGTGACCCTTTAGTCATCCAAAACCTCTCCAAAAACAAAGCTAAAAAATTAACCAAATAAAATTAATAAGAAAATAATGTAATAATTTTGGGGCAAAGTAAAGCATAAAAGTATTATATACAAACACTCATTCCATGATTCTCTCAATATCATACCAGCGATATCTTTTCATCATATCATTTGAATGAAATAAGAAAGAGTCATAGATTTGACAGAACTTGAACATCAATATTCATGATACCATTGGATAGAGACAGAGCATTTATATTTTCTTAAGCTGTGTCTGCTTTATAATGAGTATCCCAGAATAAGCAAAAGGCTAGACTTTTCAAGTCTCCAAAGAATCATTCATCGCTATTCATCTGTTTGAATTTGAATAATGAAGCTCTGCATGCAGGAAAGCAAACTTAAGGAAAAGGGTGCTAAGCAAATAGTATGTTAGAATGAGGATATTTTAAAATATCTTTAAAAATCAGGGTCCATAAATTTACACAGAGATACATCTGTACCATTAATGATAATGAGGAGTCCAGTGAAATGAAATTCCCTTGTGCCTGAAAAGGTAAAGTTAAAGGTAAGGTAAAGTTTTGGGTTCCAATTTCTGGGGCACTTCAGCCATGTATGTAAATATTAGATCCTTTAGAAATACTGGCATTGTATTTGAAGTCCAATTGCATTTTCTTATATTCAGGGTCAGAGAGGAGCAGAAAAAAGAGAGAAGGGAATGGACACTGGCCTGACTCTTCTATTTTTTTAATAATTATTTTTTTTATTTTTTAAAAGATACTTTGATTACATAAATGTTACATGAAAGATATAGGGATTCCCATATACCCCACTCCCCACACCTCCCACACACCCCCACACGAACATCCTTCATTAGTGTGGCACATTCGTTGCAATTGATAAATGATCCTGAGGCTTTGCCATTAAGCACGGACCATAGTTCACATTGTAGTCTACAATCTCTCCCACACAGTTCTGCATGTTGCCTGATGATATAACATGACCAGTATCGGTCATTGCAACGTCACTCAGGACGATTACCAAGTCCCCAAACAGTCCCCGTATTACAATTGTTTTTCCCTCTCCCTGCCCCCAGAGCCTCCAGTGGCCACTGGCTCCACATCAATGTTGTAATTTCTTCCATTGCTAGAATCACATTAGATTACTTAAATGTTACATGAAAAATATAAGTGATTCCCGTATGCCCCACTCCCTTCCCCTCCCACAATTTCCCACATTAACAACATTCTTCATTAGTGTGGTACATTTGTTACAATTGTTGAACCAATATTGAAGCATTGTTTCAATAATGATGGACTACAGTTTACATTACAGTTTACACTTTGTCCCACACAATTTTGTATGTTATGACAAAAATTACAATGGCCTGTAACCGCCACTGTAATGTCATGTAGGACAAATCCAATGACCTGAAAATGCCCCCATACAACACCTATTCTTCCTTCTCCCATCCCTAAGAACCTCTGGCAGCCACTATTGATATGAATTAACCAAATTGAGCAGACTCATAGGGCTAGAGTCTGGAGGATAAATTTACAGGAGACAGAAAGGGAGTAGAGGGTGGTGAACATATGCCCATAAGGGCAAAATCTATGATAAGGTGAAAGGGTGTGGTTGGCAGTGGATGGGTGTGACAGTGGTGCCAACATGATTGGGTTCAGTGGTGCTAGTTTATGAGGGGGAGTAGGATGGGGAGGTTGGGTTGGACTATACATGGGACTTGGGGAAGGGTTGAGGGAAGGAGCAGATAAACTCTGGGGATTTATAGAATCCTCTACTTTCAAAAGGGTCTTGTTCTAGGGCAGTATTCAATACCAAACGTAGAATTTAACAACTCATAATCAGGATGTTTTCCATGTGGGACTCTTCAGGAATTTCTTCAGAAAATTGACAATGTTTTCCTAAGAATATTGAATGGAGATTCCATGTGTCAACACATAGAGATGCTGGATTCAAGGGCACAGTCATCCCATAGAAATTTAAAATTATCCATAAATGCATGGGTAAAGTGAGTTTGTCTCTAATTGGAGCCAGGAAGTCCGATCTGCGTGCTTGGTCCAGAGAAACCAAGTTTCTGTGGATCAAGGGACTTAGAAATAGTAAAGTAGATATTTCCCAGAGTACTTTTCACCTTGGATAAGTACTACTTAATAATAAAATTCTTGATACCTGGATTTCAGAGAAATTTCTTTTTCAGTGGGTACTACCATGCCATAAATCTCATTCCCAAGTCCCAGCCTTTGTTCCATTTGTATCATATGTTACATTCTTCCATTTTCAACCTAACAAAAATCTAAGAAGAGTGAAATATGTGACCTTTCTTCTACCTGTGGGAGAAACCATTTACAATAGGCATAGATGACACATCTATGCATGCAACTACCCTTTCTTTTAAGCTGAATACTTGGTTTACATAAGTAAAATATTCTAATGGTTGAGTGACTGAGAGTGTCTGGTGGAAGTTTAAAACTTCATATCATTTCATTATCATCATCATAACTTATTTTTACTAGATTAGTCAAAGCCTTCAAGATATTGTATTAGTGGACTTTTGGGGAGATGAGATAGGGAAAAGCAGGTCATTTCTAATCACCTTATTGTTTTCATATACACGTTCAGCAATCAAGTTAATATTTCCCACTTTGGCACTTTACCTACCATGAAACATGCTCTTCTTCTCATGGTATTGGAAAGTTTCTTGGTTTCTTAGTCTAATTATTTAATTTAATGAAAATTAACTAGCCCTATGAATTTCCAAGCACTTATGCTACAATGATTAATAACACATGCTCTTCACCCTCAAGGAATTAAAAAATTAAAAATGGAGAAATAAGCACATAGACAGCCTAACTATAAAACAAACAGATAAGGAGACCATACATGTCTCATCACATTTAAAACATCAAAGTTATAATGCTTTTTTTTTAGGATGTACTCGGGTTTGAACCCAAGACCTCATATATGGGAAGCAGATGCTCAACCACCTAAGCTACCTCTGCTTCCTATAATGCTTTTGAAATTGTAAAATTAAATAGGAAAGTACATTATCTCACAGAGAAAAATTTGAATAAATATAAAAATGTCTTTAAACCTTTGACTGTTATCTGCTTAATACAACCTTGGTGCTATGGACACTTTTTATCTTGAATGTATTTTATGCCTTCTTTGGAATCAGATCCCTTTGGGAATGGTACAAGGCTTGGTACCCCAGTATCATTTTATGACAACTCTTCATGCAGACTTTTCTCGGGTTCTCTTTATTGTACACATTAATAGCCCATATTCACTTTGTGAGAGGTTTCTGAGGAGGCTGGTAGGAGTCAGTTAACATGAGCTGTTGGTACTCAATTAAAAAGGAGGACATCAATTTTCTTTCTAACCTCAGGATCAGCTAGGTAAGTGGGCTTCAATATTAGCTATACAATGTAATCACCTGGGAGACTTTGGAAACTGATGTCTGCATGCTTCTACCCAACTCCAGCCCCATCAAGATTCTAATTTAATTGGTCTGGGGTGCCACCTGAGTATCATAATTTTTAAAAAATCCCCAGGTATTTTTAATGAGCAACCAAGTTTGAGAAACATTGTGCTAATTCTATACTATTTCCTCTGATTTCAATGCATTTCCCCTGCACCTATGAGAGAAAGATTTAAATATTGAAGATTTGAAGGCTTCTATCCCTATGTTCAGGGCACAGACAGTTATCCTAAGTTATTTCTAAATTATGGGTTTCCTTTCCTTCTAATTTCTTGCAGTGATTTAAAAACAAGCCAGAAATGTTTTGAACACTCCTCCAACAACAAAAGAAAGTCTATATCCCTTACTCTTCAATCTGGGTTGACCATAGTGATAATCTCATAAACAATGATACAGCAGAAATGATAATGTGTGATTTCTGAGGCCATGCAACTTCTTCCTGGTTCTCTTTGAATACCACACTAGAAGCCCAGATCCATCATGTGAGAAGTCCTGAAGCTGTAATTCTTTGAAAAAGTTAGGGCAAATGGAGAAGCTACCTGTAGGCAGTCCGGTCAATAATTTCTATTCTACAAATATCCCAATTTAGACAGAAGTCATGTGAGTAAATTAGCTTCTAGATGATTCTGCTTGTCATTCCTAGTTTTTCCCAACATAAGATTTTCAAAATAAGAAAGGGCTATTGGGCAAAGATCATATACAGGGTGATGTCAAGAAAACATCTGGTAAAGATGAACTAAGGGTTTGACTGTGAAACATTTTCTGGATACTCAAAGAGATTTAAGGTGATGTCTCATAGACACTTTCAAACAGACAAAGGGCCTGCAAAGGAGATATAGTTAGAGATATGTCTGGAAAATGAAATATTGTCTATTCACATGTCTATTCCTTTTCTCCAAAGCTTTCTACCTCACTTTTTAAAAAAAATTATTTATTTTTTATTGTGGGTAAAAATCAAAATTTTCACAATACATACCAACATTTGCAAAATGATATATAAATATATATGCATATATGTGCATTTGCTTAGAAAAATGTTATTTATATATATATATATATATAAAAATATATTTTAAGAGGTGCTTAGATTACCCAAAATATTACACGGAACCCACTGGGATTCCCATGTTGCCCACCTCCCACACCTCCCACTACATCCCACACAAACATTTCCCTTTTGATCTATACCTCATTTTCTTCCAATGGCTTTCCCTTGTTGAACTCTAATCTCTTGTCAATATAACAAATTACTCTGTCTTCTTTTACAGAATATTAACTTCAGAAAATCTTTACTTTATTTTCTAAACTGAGCAAACTTTTCCAGAAATAAGCAGTATAAAGCATCCAGTAAAACAGAAGCATAATATGATTTTAAAGTAAAGCTTAAGATAATTCTTTTTCATACTCCAAATCCCATTTGGTATACTCCATGAAACAGGACATCTGCCATTGGATTATGGCTAAACTTCAAACATAAATAGTCAATATTTCACTTGGTATTTTCATATTTTATGGACTCAGAAATTCAGTTATTTTAAAAACCTACAAACCAATAATATTCTATGTATGACTCATTTGTCCCATAAATAAATCTGTAGACCTGAATTTATATGTCTTTCAAATTATGAAAACATTTTGATAATGAAAAAAATGGTATAAAAGTATAGGATTGATTTAGTAGTCAAAAATGCTGCAATTCTGTTGTTAAGGTGGATTTCTTCAAAAAGGTAAGTTGCCTTGTGAAATAGTATCATTCAAAAGGAATTAAGTTCTTTGGGGAATACTGAACATCTGACTAGTTTGGACTCACCATTCATTATTGTAGGCAAAATAAGAATTATGGCTTTTTTGTTTGGTTCCAAAATTGATACATGACCAGATGGGCATGCCTCAAATACTTTAATTATATATATATATATAGTACCTACTGTAAATTAGACACTGATAAATAGATATGAGGAATACAAAATTCATGGTCCCTTGCCCTGAAAAGCTTACCATCTAATGGGAGATTCAAACACCTAAACAGATGTTAAAGTAATATGCTTAGATTCCTTTAAGAGCTTAGAAGAGAAAACCTTAATATAATCTGTAGCGATCAGGAAAATTTTCTTGGAAAAGATGATCTCTGAACTCAATCATAAAGGTTGAATAAATTTATCTATAAGAGTATTTTAAAGCTATGAGCTCACAAAAACAGAGACAGGCTGAAAAAGTTTGCATTATATAAAAAAATATAAGTAATTCATTGTAGCTATAATATGAAGTGTAAAATGGAAAGTGGTAGGAGAGGAAGCTTGAGTAATAGTCTGGGTCTAAATCATGAAGATAATCAATGGAAGACAAAAGAATTACTTGACTATACTTGTTTTTTAAGAAAGATCATTGTGGCACCAATGTGTGAAATGGAGAAGCAGAGAAAATAATGAAGAGGTTTTTACAAAAATCCAGGTAGGAGATGATAGTTATAGCAATAGATTTGACAGATTCCAGATATATTCTGGAGATAGAGTTGAAAGTCTTTGCTGATTAATTAGAAGCAGAAGGTTAGGAGCAAGGAGGAGAGAGAGAAGCCAAGAATGACTCCTAGGTTTGTAGTTTGGGAATATGGATGAAGAGGAACACAATTAATTTAAAGATTGATGGAAGAGGATCAAGTTTTCCTGGATGGACATGGAATCAGAAGTCATGAATTCATTTTTTTAAAAAAACGTGTTTGAAATGCCTATATTCTGAGGATAAGGTTCAGGTCTGGAACTCACATAGAGATTCTGGGTCCATCAATATATGTTTGATAGTGAAGACAATGAGAAAGAATAAAATAACCCTAATGAAATGTGTTGAATGAGAAGAATAATGATGAAAGGAAAGAATACTAGACAACACCAATGTTTAATGACCGTGCAAGTTAAGGGAAACCTATGAAAGAGACAAAGACAGCATAGACAGGTAGTAGTAGAAATGCCCTAAGAGTGAGCCACAAACAAAATTCAAGGCTACCAACAAAGTTAAAAGTTAACTATCACAATGCTTGAAAGAAAATTCCTAAAGGACTGACAATTTTCCAACTGAATTGTGGGGATGGGAATAGAAACAGGGCTTAATAGATTTGCTTATAACCACAAAAAAAGCTAAAAATCATAGTTATAGACCTAACTCTATGGAGTTGCAGTTTATTGATACTGTAAGAAAAGATATTTGGTAGGAGGCAGAGGGTGATTTTTGTAAAAACCTCTTCATTATTTTCTCTGCTTCTCCATTTCACACATTGGTGCCAATGTAAAGTATACATGAAAATTCTAATTGCAGTTCATTATTCCTTTTGTGAAAAACATGAAATCAATTTTTAAAATGAAATAAAGAGATAATTCACAGTGTCTACAGGAATATACCCTTGATATTCCATTTTGTCTCCAAATATGCTTTTAACTTTGGTTACTCCCTGAGCTTGGATGGTGTTGCAGCAGGACTGGTTCTTGGGGTTTCTCTTTTCCTCCATTGTATTCCTTTCTGTCTGTGGAGTCAGGTCGAAAGGAATGTCCTTCCAGCTCATGATAAAGCTTCACGTTTTCAGCTGGCAGCCACCGGGGGCCTGTAGGAGTAAGCGCACAAGCATACCTTCTCCCCCAGGTTGTGAGTTCATAAAGTCCTTTACAGGATCCATCTCCTAACATATCCTTATAGAGAATTTTTGCTCTGGTTTGAGGATCCTTTTGATGAGAGGAAAAATGTTTCTCAGCTGCTGTGAGGCCATCTTTGTCACAGTTTAAGAAATTTAAAGTATATAGAGCTAAAGCTATTATATTTCTAGGGGCAGCATCTATACTCCTCCCTTTTTGTTTTTTAATAATGTTTTTTATATTTGATGAGTTCTTTCAATAATGGCTTGTCCTGTAGGATTATATGGGATGCCAGTATTGTAGGTAATAGTCCATTGTTGTGTAAAGGCTTTGAAAGTTAAGGAAGTGTAGCCAGGACCATTATCTGTTTTTTTGTTTTGTTTTGTTTTTTTTATTGTGGGAAAAAATCAAATTTTTCACAATACAAACCAATATTTGTAAAATGATATATAAATACATATGCATATATGTGCATTTGCTTACATAAATGTTATTTTATATATATATATATATATATATATTTTTTTAAAAGATGCTTAGATTACATAAATGTTACACAAAAATTACAGGGATTCCCATGTTCCCCACCTCCCACACCCCCCATAACATCCCACATAAACATCTTTCATTAGTGTGGCATATCACCTGCAATGGATAGACACATCCTGGGGCTTTGCCTCTAAGCATGGACCATAGTTCACATTGTAGACCACACTCTCTCCCACACAGTTCTGCATGGTATATGCTTATGTAAAATGGCCTATATCTGTCATTGTAATGTCACTCGGGATAATTCTCAAGTCCTGAAAAGGCCCCTGTATTACAACTGCTTTTCCCTTCCCTGCCCCGAAAGCGTCTAGTGGCAACTGGCTCCACCTCACTGTTATAATTTCTTCCATTGCTTGAATCACAATATGTCTACAACAAATACTAGTAAGTCCACTCTAGTCCATAGCTCTTCCCCCAATCCTGAGGACATCACCATCCCATTATCTGTTTTTAAGGTGTGGGGTTTTCCCATGTGACTAATTGCTTCTAGAAAGTGGGGTTGAATATGTTTAGTACTTTCTCCCGATTAGGGAGAAGTGTGAATAAACCTGAGGAAGTGTCACAAGACACATGTAAATAATGGAGATGGCCAAATGAAGGATAATGTGTAATGTCAGTTTGTCACATTTGATTAGGTAGAAGGCCTCTGGGGTTGGTACCTGAAGGCAAACTAGGATTGGTATAACGTTGACAATCAGGACATGCTTGTATGATTTGTTTGGCTTAAGAGTGAGTAAGATCAAATTGTTTGATTAAAGATTTGGCATTTTGATTATAAAAGTCATGAGAAATGTGAGCTTGTTGGAAGGCTAAGTTTGCTCCCACTAAGGTGTCTGCTCGTTGATTGCCCTGTGTGGGGAGTGCATGTGAGTGAGAAAAATGGAGTGCTCATGTTATCAAGTAAGGACTGTAAGGTGATTTTAAAAAGGGGGGGGGGTATAATTCTTGATCTAGCAAAGATTTTATGAATCTTGGAGGTTATAAACTACGTAACTGGAATCACAAATAATATTAATATGCTGAGAAGGGAATTGTTTTTAATGCCATAATGGCGGTGACTAGTTCAGCTATTTGAGTAGATCTATGATTTTTAATAACTGCATGAGACCATTTAGATTGTGCATTCCAAGTGATGGCAGCTTTAGAAGTTTTTCCTGAGCCATCGAGAAAAACATTAATTGCATTAGGAAGAGGAACTGGGCTAATGACATGAGGGGGTTTGACATTTAAGATGGGTAGTTGCTGAAGCAATTTATCAGCGGGTAGAGAAAACATAATTTGCCCCAAAACGTCCGCCAAAGTGGCTTGAAGTTCTATAAAGTTAAAAATGGATTGTTAAAAATGCTTTTGTGGGGGATGGATGTGGCTTAAATGGTTAGGTGTCTGTCTCCCATATGGAGGGACCTGGGTTCGATCCCAGGGACCGCCCGGTAAAAAAATAAAATAATATAAATAAATAAATAAAATAAAATGTTTAAAAAAATGCTTTTGTGATAAGCAAATATGAATGATATCTGGGTCGAAGCCGATTAACTGTTGGGATCTCAGAAGACCCTTGAATAAGATTTCGGCTAGATTATGAACATATGGAGTGATAGTTTTTCAGGAAGTATGAGATAAAAAAAATCCATTCTAAGCATCCTAATTGTGGAAGTAATTGTCCTAACTATCCCGTGGGAACTAAGGTGGTGGGGAAGAGAAATAACCTAATGGAAAACTGGGGATCTCTGTGGTTTAGTTGTTTCTTTTGACTGGCGTGGTTTATCAGTTCAATTTCCTTTAATGCTAGAGGGGTTAGGTTTCTAGGGGAGTTAAGATCAGCATTTTCTTTGAGGGAGTTAAATAAATGTTGCAATTGACAAGTGGGAGTCCCTAAGCTGGTTCTTATCCAATTGATGGCCCCTAGAAGTTTTTGCAAGTCATTGAGCATTTTTACATTGGTGTGGTCTAATTTTATCATTTGCGTTCTGACTGTTATGGAAGACACTACATATCCTAGGTGTTTCCAGGGCTGGGTTAGTTGAACTTTATCAGGAGCTATT
Organism: Tolypeutes matacus; assembly: GCA_026826555.1. NCBI lineage: Eukaryota > Metazoa > Chordata > Mammalia > Cingulata > Chlamyphoridae > Tolypeutes > Tolypeutes matacus. The sequence continues at coordinate 1,187,798 of JAKSZT010054502.1, read as the reverse complement.
TGGAGGCTGGCTTGAATGAGCAAATTTTTTAGATGTTTATAAAGTTTAGTTAAGAGTGCCTTGGAAGGGGCTGCTACTAGGATATCATTCATGTAATGATAAATGAGCACATGTGGAAAAGAAGTGCAAGTAGAGCATAAAGCCTGAGATACATAATGTTGACAAATAGTGGGGCTGTTACTTGAGGTAAAACTTTCATTGGTATTTAGTTAAAGGCTCCTGATTGTTAATAGCCAGAAAGGAGAAGGCAAATTTTCCTTTGTTTCTGCAAGAGAGATGGTGAAGAAGCAGTCTTTTAAATCTATGACTAACAAAGGCCAATCTTTAGAAATTATTGTGGGATTGGGAAGGCTTAATTGGAGGGGACCCGTGGGTTGGAGGATGGCATTAATTTGGCAAAGATCATGAAGAAGCCGCCACTTTCCATACCTTTAGGAATGACAAAAATGGGAGTAATCCAAGGACTATCACATGGTTTTATGTGCCCTGCTTCTAACTGTTGTTTTACTAGCATATGGGCTTGTTGTAATTTTTCCCTGTTAAGTGGCCACTGCTCAACCCAAACTGGCTTATTAGAAAGCCAAGTTAAAGGTAGCAGAGAGATATGAACAGTGGCCCATAGGAGAAAGGGGAAGTTTTGAGAACAAGATTTCATTGGGTAAGCAGATCTCAACCCCATAAATTCATGGGGACTGGTAAAACATAAGGTTGTTTGTAGCCCTTTTGCAGATTGGAGCCTATACACCGGAGGGTTTTAGAACTTCGTAAACGGTTTTGAGGATCACCTACGCCAGTCACCATGAGGGCAGCTTGGACCATTGGCCAAACTGAAGGCCAGTCCTTTTGAGAAACAATAAAAATATCAGCTCCTGTGTCTATTAAAAGAATGAATAGCCGGTTTTGTATTTTTACTTGGAGCAGAGGTTTTGGTAATTGTATTGAGATGGTCCAATAAATGTCTTTACCTCCAGTGCTACCAATTTTTTTTGTTTTCTCTGTTATCACATTCTGCTTCTAGGACATGATAAGGAAGTAGGAAGAGTTGTGTGATTTTAGTGCTGGCAGGAATTACAGGGAAATTAGAAGCTTGTAGCATGATGTTTATTTCTCCCTGATAGTCAGTCTATAACTCCGGGGAGGATTTTAATGCCCTTAAAAGTGAGGCTGGACTTTCCTATGAGGAGACTGACTAGTCCTTGAGGAAGTGGTCCCCAGACTCTGGTTGGTGCTAAGTAAACTAAGTCCTGTTCTTTCAATATTAATTTGAAGGTAGTAATAAGGTCTAGTCCAGCGTTGCCATTGGTGGCAGTGCTAAGGTCTGAGACTCAGGTGGCCTGGTTCCAAAATACCTAACTGCTGTTTGGAGTTGTGGTAGTTGGGTAATGGGGGCTGCCCCTATTTCCCATCAGGAGACTGCCTTCCTTATCAAATTTGGAATGGCATTGGTTTGCCCAATGCTTTCCTTTCTTACACCGAGGACAGTCAGAGTGGGGAGTTTAACTCCAGGCTGATTTTGAAGGCATTCCTTTTTAAAATGGCTATCCTTTCCACATTTAAAACAGTTTTGGTTAGATTTAAGCACGGCTGTGAGAGCCTGGACTTTAAAGGTTTCTGTGCCTACTTTGATAGGCTTTGATAAATTCTCCAATTCTTTGAGCAGTAGTGTGAATATTAGTCATGGCTCTTTGACAATTGATGTTAACATTTTCATAGGCCAACTGGAGAAACAACGTGTTCGCTGCTTCTGAGTTGTCAATTTGACGAATAATTGCACTTTGTAATTTATTCACAAAAACTAGACAGGATTCAGAAGCTCCTTGCCTAATGGTAGTGAAGGAGCCCTGTTTTTCTTTTAACTCAGGAATTTTACCCCAAGCATTTATTGCTACATTAGAGCACTGAGGAAAAAGTCTTTGATCTTGTTGTGCTTGAACACGAGGTTCAAGAAAAGTGCCCATGCCTTGCAACATGTCTACACCTATAGGTATTTGCGCATCTATGTTGCAGATTGCTTGTTTTGAGCACACCCTTCTTGATATTTTAGTTGCCAGGCACTATACTGGGCTGGGGAGACAACACTTTTACCAAAGATTTCCACTCCCAGGGGCGCATAAGGTAGCTGTTGGCTATGGCTTCTAAAATACCTCTGGGGAAAGGACTATGGAAGCTGTTGTCACTGATACTTTTTCTCAATTCTTTAAATATAGAATAAGGAAGTGAATAATTTCATAGCTGTCCATTTTGGAAAGCCACCGGGAAAGTGTGGCATTCTCTAGCCTCTAGGCTTCTTTTTTTTTTTTTTTTTTTTTTTTAATTCAGGCAAGAAGTAATATATCTTTATTATCTTACACATTAGTGAGCATCTTAAATTAATAAATCACATTCGGTCATTGAGTAATTTTTGTCTTTCTTAATTCACATATGGAAGTTGGCAGAATGTGTCCAATTATTTGCTAGAGTTTACAGTGTCCTATCAATGAAATTAAAAAAAAAAAAAAACCCACACAAAGAAATTCAAAGACAAAACTATCACCTACTGTTATAGTTCTATAAAACCAAAAAAGAACAGCTGATTCCAACTTTAGTACTCATGCTTGTGCAAACTTATGAAAGACAGATTTGCCACACGCTATGGTAACATCTTACTTTTGATAATGCTTAGTAATTTCCAAACTATTTTGCTGGAATCTTTCAATCACAGAAGATGTGTTTTTATCTAGGCTTCTTTTAAACATTTTTTCATAGCAGGGTGAGGTGTCTGAGTTTCAAACAAGACTGAGAGTGATGGAGGAGGAAGCGGCAATAAAGTTTCTTCTTCCTTAGGAATCGTGGATTTTTAAAGAGGAACAGGGGAAGAAGGTGGGGAGGGGAGGAAGTAGGGTTTCTTCTTTGTCTAAAACTAAAGGACTTTTGGGTGGGGACTCCTCTGGAGGAGCAGTAGGCTGGGAAGGGGTGTAAAGTGGGCATAAAGCTGTTTTTACTGGGCTCCAGGTTATAAGAGCAGAGGCGGGAATTTTCTCTCCCTGTTCATATTTTCTTTTCAGATTTTTTCCTACTTTCTCCCATAATTTTAAGTTTAACATTTCTCTGTCAGGAAACCATGGGCAGAAATTTCGGACTAACTCTAATAAAATAAATAGTTGAGTTTCTTTTACCATACAGTCAGCTGCCTTTAGTAATTGTTGAATGGTTTTAACAAAAAATTCTTGTTCTTTCAAGAGTCCTGAACCCATGATGAAATCTATAATACCCCTGACTGTATTCTGACACAAAGGCAACTGTCCTGAGTGGGTGTTGCTGTTCCCTTACCTTGGGATGATGAGGTATCTATATGAAATGTGTCCCGTTGATGTGCCAATTGAGCCGCCTGTTCGTCTAATCATGTTGGGGTCACCACTTGCAGGAATCTGTCTTGCAAAGTCTTGTGGGGATCTGTCCAGAAGAGCCTGTGACAGTGCAAAAAATTACTCTGGACATGAAGGTTGAGAGATGTGAGGGGGAGAACAGCTGAAGAAGCTCTCATCCTCAGCTGATCTCCTACACAGTTTTATTCTCTTTTTCACATCACCAAATGTCAGGGTGAATGTGCAGGGGAGCAGGCAGGTATCGCATGTGTGCGGGGTCATAAATAACATCATAAGAATTCCAGGCTGATAATGGTTTATCAAGATTTAAAAAACATTTATTGATATACATAGGAGATAAGGTGGCAGCAAAGGTCTACGATAACTGATTAGCAGAGCAAGGCAAGAATGTTCCTATTTATGGCAGGAGCTGATAGTGGAGATTTCTCTTTGTGGGCCTCCAAAGTATTTCTTAGATGTAAAGATCAGAGGGTTCCCACAACTAAAGAGATAATTTATATTAAGAAGACACTGGGGTGTGCATAAAGAACAATTTAAAAATCTTCAAAGAAAAGTAACATAGCTTATGGGAAAGAAAGACCCAATGGATGAGGTAAAAAAATAAATTAGGAGCATGTAAGCGCAGATTTGAATTGCTGCCACACAGAAATAGTAATTTCAAAGACTGAACATCTGACCTGGAAAAGAGAGGAGAACAGAAAGAGAAGAGAATGGAATAAATGGAACAGGGTCTCAGGGAATTGAATGAAAATGCAAAACTCACCAACATATGCTTTATTGGTGTCCCAGAGGAAGAGAATGGAAAAGGGGAAGAAAGAATATTTGAGGTAATAGTAACCAAAAACCTCCAAACCTTATGAAAGACATAAATATCAAATTCCAAGAAGGACAATGCACCCCAAACAGAATAAATCCAAATAGACATAGTCCAAGACATCTACTATTCAGAATGACAAATATCAGAGATAGAGGAATATGAAAGCAGCAAGAGAAAGGCAATGAATCACATGCAAGGCAATCTTGATAAGATTAGTACTGAGCTCTCATCAGAAACCATGGAGGAAACAAGAAAATGGTATGATGTATTTAAGGTATTGAGAGAGAAAAATTGCCAGCCAAGAATTCTTTATCCAGTGAAGCTGTCCTTCAGAAATGAGGGTGAGCTCAAAGTCTTCACAGACATACAAAAACTGATAGAATATGTTACAAATGTTTAGAATTACAAGGGACCCTATAAAAAGTGCTGCAGCTTGAAAGTAAAAACAAAGGTGAGAAACTTGGAGAAGAGTATAGAAATGAAGATTATTAAGAAGGGTAATTTATGGGTAAAAAGTCAGACAATAGTTTGATATAACAACAGAAGGCCAGTGGAGTAAATGGATGAAGTAAGTAATGCCTTTATAGTAATAACATTGAAGGTTAGTGGATTGAATTCCCCAATCAAAAGACATAGATTGATAGAAAGGATTTAAAAAATATGATACATCTATATGTTGTCTAAAAGAGACTCATGTAAGATGTAAGGATAAAATCAGGTTAAAATGAAATGTTGGAAAAAGGTATTCCATGCAAACAATAACCAAAAAAAAAAAAAAGAGCTTGAGTAGTGATATTAATATTGGACAAAATAAATTTTAGATGCAAAACTGTTATAAGGGATGAACAATGTCATTATATATTAATAAAAAGAGTAATTCACCAAGAAGAAATAAATTTACTAAATATTTATGCACCTAACCTGTGTGCCCCAATATACATGAGGACACACTGGCAAAGCTGATTGGAGAAACCGATGTCTCTACAATAATAATTGGAGACTTCAATTCACCACTTTCAGGATTGGATAGAACATCTGGACAGAGGGTAAATAAAGAAGTGAGAGCTTTAATAATATGATAAACAACAAAAAAAATCAAACACATATCTATTTAGCATTGCACTCCCAAACAGCAGGGTATACATTCCTTTCAATAGCTCATGGATCCTTTTTCAAGATATAACATATGTTGGGTAACAAGACCAAGTCTCAAAAAATTTAGAAATATTGAAATTATACAAAATATTTTCTCTGACCATAACAGAATGAAGCTGGAAATCAATAATGGATGTAAAAAGGGAAAATGCATAAATATTTGGAGATTAAACCACACACACTCTTATCATCAATAAGTCAAAGAAGAAATTGCCAGAGAATTCAGCAAATATCTTGAGAAAAATGAAAATGACAACACAACATACCAAAACCTTTGGGACACCAGAAAGTCAGTGTGGAGAGGGAAATTTACAGCCCTCAATGCTTACATTAAAAAAAAGAAGAAAGAGCTAATATTGAAGATCAAACTGCACACCTGGAGGAAGCAGAAAAAGAACAGCTAACTAATCCCAAACCAAGCTGAAAGATAGAAATAGTAAAGATCAAAGAGGAAATAAATGAAATTTAGGAAAAAAAAAACAATATAGGGAATCAACAAAACCAAAAGTTAGTTCTTTGAGAAGATCAACAAAGTCAACAAACACTTAAGTAGACTGACAATAAAAAGTATCAGAAATGGGGGGGGGGGGGGCGAGATTACCACTGACCCTGCAGAAATAAGAGAGATCATAAGAAAATACTATGAACAACAGTATGCCATAAAACTAGACAACGTAGACGAGATGAACAAATTTCTGGAAACACACCAACCACTTACACTACCCCTAGAAGAAATAGAAGACCTCAACAAACCAATCACAAGTGGAGAGTTTGAAACATCATTAAAAATTTCCCAAAGATGAAAATCCTGAGACCAGATTGCTTCACAGGTGAATTCTGCCAATCATTCTAATAGCAATCTTGCTCAAGTTATTCCAAAAATTTGAACAGCAAAGCACATTACCAAACTCATTCTATGAAGCCAATATCACTCTAATCCCAAAACCAGATAAAGATACTACACAAAAAGAAAATTACAGACCAATATGTCTAATGAATATAGGTACAAAAATCCTCAACAAAATTCTTGCAAACTGAATGCAAAGGCACATTAAAAGAATTATACACCATGATCGAGTGGGTTTTATACCAGGTATACAAGGGTGGTTCAACACAAGAAAATCTATAACTGTAATAAACCACATTGACAAATTGAAGAATAAAAATCATATGTTCCTTTCACTTGATGCAGATAAGGTTTTTGACAAAATACAGAAATCTTTCTTGATAAAAACACTCCAAAATATAGGAATAAAGGAAGCTATCTGAATATGGTAAAGCTCACATGTAAAAAAATACAGCTAGCATTGAACTCAATGGTGATAGATTGAAAGCTTTCCCACTGAGATCAGGAGTAAGACAAAGATGCCCTCTGTTACCATTGATATTCAATATTGTGCTAGAAGTTTTTTTTTTTTTTAATTTATTTTTATTGTGGGTAAAAATCAAAATTCTCATAATACATACAAACATTTGCAAAATGATATATAAATATATATGCATATATGTGTATTTGCTTACAAAAATGTTATTTATATATATATATATATATACATATATTTTAAGAGGTGCTTAGATTACCCAAAATATTACACGGAACCCACTGGGATTCCCATGTTGCCCACCTCCCACACCTCCCACCACATCCCACACAAACATCTCCCACAAGTGTGGCCCACCACCCTCAATGAACTTACACATCCTGGAGCCTTATCTAGAGCAATTAGGCTAGATTAAAAAGAATAAAAATCACCCAAGTAGGAAAGAAAGATGTAAAACTTTCACTATTCACTGATGATATGATCCTATATCAAGTAAGTACTTAAAAATCCACAACAAATATAGTAGAATTAATAAGGGAGTTCAGCAAAGTGGCGGGATAATAGATTAATATGCAAAAATCAAGTGCATATCTATACACTACTGATGTGCAATCTGAGGAGGAAATCAGAAGAAATTCCATTTTAATAACGAATAAAACAAATATTCAATAATAAACTTAAACGAGGACAAAAAGGATCTGTATTCAGAAAACGATGCAAAATTGCTAAAAAAACAAACAAACAAACAAACAAACAAACAGAAGAAGTCTTAAATACATGGAAGGACATTCCATGTTCATGGATTGGAAGAATAACTATCATGAAGATGTCAATTCTACCCAAACTCATTTACAAATGCAATGCGATCCCAATAAAAATCCCAACAGCCTTTTTTGTAGAAAAGGAAAAATCAATTACCAAATTTATTTGGAAGGATAAAGAGCCCCCAAATGCCAAAAATGTCTTTAAAAAGAGGAACAATGTTGGAGGATACTCACTATAAGACCTTAAAGAATATTTCTTTGCTACAGTGATAAAAACATCAAAGAAATATTCTGGCATAAAGACACACAGATTGACCAATGGAACCGAATCAAGAACTCAGGAATAGACCCTCACATCTACAGTCAAATATTTTTTGACAAGGCTGTTAAGCTTACCCAGCTGGGTCAGAATATTCTGGTGCCAGGAGAACAGGATAGCCATATCCAAAATATACAAAGAGTACCCCTATTTCACAACTTATGCAAAAATTAACTCAAAATGGATCGAAGAACTAAATAAAAAAGCTACAGCCATAATTCTCCTAGAAGAAAATGTAGGGAAACATCTTCAAGACCTGGTGGTAAGGGGTGGTTTCTTATACTTTATAGATGAATCACAAGCAATGAAAAAAACCATAGATAAAAGAGAACACATCAAAATTAAACACTTTTGTACTTCAAAAGACTGTCAAAGAACAAAAATTGCAGCCTACTAAATGGGAGAAAATATTTGGAAACAACATAATCAATAAGGGTTTGATATCCATATTATATAAAGAGATAATTTAACTCAGTGATAAAAAGCCAAGCAACCCGATTAAAAATTGGACAAAAGATGAATAAACATTTTTTCCAAAGAGGAATACAAATGGTCTTAAAGCAGATGAGTGAAAGTTCAACATTACTTGCTATTAGAGAAATGCAGATCAAAAGTATACCGACATACAATTCATGCCTTATAGAATGGCCATTATTAATATTATAGAAATCTACAACTACTGGAGAGAATATGGAGAAATAGGAACACTCCTTCACTATTGTTGGGAATGTAAAATGGTGCAACATCTGGGGAAGACAGTTTGACAGTACCACAAGAAGTTAAATATAGAACTGCCATATGATCAATGAATTCTTTTACTTGGAATATTTTCAGAAGAATGGAAAGCAAGAATGCGACCTGACATAAACACAAAGATGTTTGTAGCAGCACTATTCACAATTGCTAAAATATGCAACCATCCATATGTACCTAAAATGATGAATGGATAAATAAAATGTTGTGTATACATACAATAGTATATTATTCAGCTGTAAGAAGAAATGAAATCAGGATGCATATTATACCATGGATGAACCTTGAGGATATGTTATGTGAAACAAATAGACAAAAAAGGACAAATACTTTATGGTCTCTTTAGCATAAGTAAATACAATGAGTAAATTAAGAAAGGTAAACTCTATATAAGTTACGAGGAGAGAATAGGAGCTGATACTTCATGTATGTGGACTTTTTTAAAAAATTATTTAATAGTGTGGAAATGAACAGAGTAATGCATTATAACACATTTTAGTGAGTATAACTAACACTGCTGATTTATAAGTGTGATTGAGGCTGAAAGGGTAATCTTGGATTTAAATGTCAATTGAAAAGAATCTAGAGAATAATCTAGGGACTGTATAACAGTGATTTCAGTGATGGATAAAAAATTTTGATTATAGTATAAATATAAGAGTGTTCTTTTACAAAATGTTAAGAATATTGTGATGCATGTGAAAACTACAACTCATTCAACTTGTGGACAACAGTTAACAGTAATATTGTAATATTTTTGCAACAATGACAAAGAAGGTACTACATCAATTCTAGGGATCAACAATAGGGAGTATAAAATGATATGGGATGTTGCCTTTTGGAGTAATGAAAACATTTTAAAATTGAGTGAGGTGATGACAACACAACTCTGTAATGAAAATGATAGTCACTGAGTGTACACTGTGAATGGATTGTACAAAGCATGGGATTGTATAACACAGGAAACCCAGTGGTGGAAGATGGAATGTGGTTAACAGAACAAATATGAGAACATTCTCTCATGAACTATAACAAATATATACTATAGTATAGGGTGTTAATAATTAGGTGGGTTGGGGGAAATACACCAAATGTAATATATAGGCCATAGTTAATAGTAATATTTTGATGAAGTTCTTTCACAGTTTTGTAACAAATATTTCATACAATGAAATTGTGAGTGGAGGGAGTCCTGTATGGTGTTATATATGTTTGTTTGGTAAGTTCACAACTTTTACTATACACTTATTGTTTATGGATGTTTATGTATGAATAATATACTTAAATAAATATATATATATATATACTTTTTTAATTTATTTATTTTTTAGTGTGGGTAAAAATCAAAATTTTCACAATACATACCAATATTTGTAAAATGATATATAAATATATATGCATATATGTGCATTTGCTTACAAAAATGTTATTTATATATATATATATATAAATATATTTTAAGAGGTGCTTAGATTACCTAAAATATTACACGGAACCCACTGGGATTCCCATGTTGCCCACCTCCCACACCTCCCACCACATCCCACACAAACATCTCCCACAAGTGTGGCCCACCACCCTCAATGGACTTACACATCCTGGGACCTTGCCACCAACCATAGACCACAGTTCACATCGTAGACCACACTCTCTCCCACACAGTTCTGAGTGGTGTGTGCTGATTTAAAATGGTCTACATCCGTTGCTACAGCGGTACTCAGGACAGCCTCCAAATCCCAAAGAAGCCCCTGTATTTCAACTGCTTGTCCCCTCCCTGCCCCAAAAGTGTCAAGTGGCCACTGGCTCCACCTCATTGTTATAATTTCTTCCATTGCTAGAATCACCATATGTGTACAACAGAATACCATCAAGTCCACTCTAGTCCATAGTTCTTCCCCCAATCCTGAGGGGACTGGGATGGTGATGTCCACTCCACCTCCAAGTGAGAGAGGGCTTATATCCCATGGATATGGTGGGTGGGATGATCCTGCCTGCAGATGCAGGCCCTCTCCATTCCCTGGGATGGCCGTTGCCCATCGTTGTCTCCTCACCAGGTGACTTGGATGAGTCCATTGAGCTGTAGGGTAGGAGTTGCAGCTCCCCCGAGATTCCACGCACACCTGGCACATAGGTAGGCCAGAGGCTCCAGTCTCTTGAAGTATACCTAAAAACTTCAGCATCACATATAGGTTTGAATAGAAGGGACTGATGAACCCTGTGCAGGGAGGACTTATTTGAGTCCAATTCTGTCACTCTCAAGAGCACGGATTCCAAAATAGAGCCCATTGATAAGGCATCAGTCTCTGGGGCTATCCCCCCTTATATAGGACCGGGGTGTCTCCAGAGCTCTCAGGAGCCCCTCTGTGTGGGGTGTTAGGCACTTAGATATTCTATGAGCTCCTACTGTGGTCTGCATAAGCATTTCCTCTGGGATGACCTCCCGACACACTTTGAAGTCTCTTAGCCATAAAACTCATTTGTCTTTACCTTTCCCCCCTTTTTCCGAGGTCTTTTTCCAGTTATATTGTTCGTTGGTGCTTGGTAGTAATCCCTTGGTGCCAGGGTGTCTCATCCTCAGGAGTCATGTCCCACGCTGGGGGGAAGGTAATGCATTCATATACTGAGTTTGGCTTAGAGAGAGGCCACATTTAAGCAAAAAGGAAGCTCTCTGGAGGCAACCCTTAGGCACCCCATAACAATAGGCTAAGTTTCCATTTGAAGAGCAAAGACACATAAGGCTAGTCATCAATATCAAGGGCCCATCCGTGGATCATCCTCCTTCGCCAAACACTGCCCCTGCACTTTGAGGACTGTTGCTGCTCCCTTAGAGAATGTGGCAGAGATCTCCAGGATGGGAATTCAGTATTCTCTCATTTATTGTGTGAATCTCCAACCACTGTGACAATGCTCCATGAACATTTGAACATTTTTATATACCTTAAATGTATGCTCAGGTGAACCTCCTCCCATGCATCCCCCATCCCTGACAACCCACACCAACAATCCTCCCCTGCTCCAGTCTTAACCCTTCTCTGATCCAAAGCTTCTTCAAAGATGAAGCCATTACAATAGCTGAATACAATTAGTAGGAAAATGAAATAACAATGATAAGTTTAAATATAAGAAACAAAATGCATAAAAATTTTAAAAAACTAAAAATAAAACTAAAAGATTGAGATATTTAAAAAATGAAAAATACAAAAAAAATTTTTTTTGACATTTTGCCTTTCATCATTGCAATATCTGGTGTCTGGCTCATCTGTCCCTTCTATTTAAACCTATACTTGGCGCTGGAGTTTGTAGGTGTATGTCCAGAGACTCGAATCTTTGGGCTGTCCATGTACCAGTTGGGACCGAAACCTCGGTGGAGCTGCAACACTTCAACACTTAGTCTACAGCTCAATTGACTCACCCAGGACAACTGGTGGGGAGATGATGATGGACAACAGCCGTCCCAGGGAATGGAGAGGGTATGCAGCTGAAGGCAGAATAGTCCCATACATCTTCCCCATGGGATATAAGCCTCTCTTGATTGGAGGTGGAGTGGACATCACCATCCTAGAATCCTCAGGATTGGGGGAAGAGCTATGGACTAGAGTGGTCTTACTGGTATTCTACTATAGACATATTGTGATTCAAGCAATGGAAGAAATTACAACATTGATGTGGATCCAGTGGCCGCTGGAGGCTTTGGGAGCAGGGAGAGGGAAAACAGTTGTAATAAGGGGGCTTCTTCGGGACTTTGGAATCATCCTGAGTGACATTGCCAAGACAGATATAGGCCATTTTATATCAACATATAACATGCAAAACTGTGTGGGAGAGAGTGTGGTCTACAATGTGAACTATGGTCCATGCTTAATGGCAAAGCCTCAGGATGTGTTTATCAATTGCAATGAATGTGCCACACTAATGAAGGATGTTTATGTGGGAGGTTTGGGAGGTGTGAGAAGTGGGGCATATGGGAGTCCCTATATTTTTTGTGTAACATTTATGTAATCTAAGTATGTTTTAAAAAATTAGAAAAATTTAAAAAAAATATAAAGAATAAATACATCATCACCATTACATCTGTTATATGTTATATATTATGTATGTCTATGATTTCTTCTGTATGTTCTCCTGTGTCTTCTTAATATATTATTTCTCATTCTTCATGTCATTAAGTTGATTCATGATATTTGTTTGAATCTCCTTGATAAGTTGTTCCACATTCTGCATCTCCTCCTGCTTTTTACTTTGTTCATTAGACTTGGCCATGTCTTCCTGTTTCTTAGAATGGCTTGTTATTTTTTGCTGGTGTCTAGGCATCTGTTTATCTTGATGGATTTATTCATTTGGTTAGCTTCTCTTTCTAGTATTGGATATATTTCATTTCATTTTGGGTTAAAGGTCCTTTTTAACACGTGGTTCCACTTATTATATATCTTTTACTTGTCTGTATTCCCCTGAAAAATATTAAGTCTTTTAAAAAAGGAAAGAAAGCAGTAGAGAAAAAGAATAATAAAAAAGTATGGAAGAGGAACCAGGGATAAAGGAAAAAATCAGTAATAAAAGTGAAAAGCATAAAGAATATGAAAAATAATATGAATAAAAAAAGTAGGAAAAAAAAGGAAAAAATAAAATAAAAATGTTGGAAGATAAAAAGAGAAGAAATCAATATAAGACCAAAAAAGAGAAGGTAGATTGAAAGAAAAGAAAAGGATGGGGAGAAATGTAAAAAAGAAAATGAGAAAAAAGAAAAATAAAAGAAAAACAAGCAAAAATAAATAAATAAAATCCTGACAAAACAGGCCTCCTTTGCAGGCCACTAGCAAACAGCTCAATCTACAACTGTTCCCTGATCAAACTACCAGCCAAGAATTCTGTATCCATCAAAGCTGGCATTTAAAAATGAGGGAGAGTTCAAAATATTCACAGATAAACAGAAATTGAAACATTTTGTCAATAAAAGTTGTGCTCTTCAAGAAATACTAAAGGGAGTTCTGCAGGGTGAAAAAAAATCAGGAGATAGAAGGTTGGAGAAAAGTATACAAAGGAAGATTATTACTAAGAGTAACTAAAAAGATAAAAAGAGAATTAAAAACAAAATGTGACATATAAAAACCTAAGGAAAAAAGGCTAATATAAGTACTGCCATGACAGTAATAACATTGAATGTTAATGATTAAAATCTCCAATCAAGACACAGATTGACAGATTATATAAGGAAACACAACTCATCTATATACTTTCTACAAGAAACTCACCTTAGACCCAGAGACACAAGGAAGTTGGAAGTGAAAGGTTGGAAAATTATTTTACTTGCAAACAATAAACCAAAATGGGTGATACTAATATCAGACAAAATAAACTTTAAATGCAAAACTATTGTAAGACAAAAGGAAGGTCAATATATATTAATAAAAGTGGTAATTCATCAATATGAAAGGAAAATCATAAATATTTATGCATCTAATCAGGGTTCCCCAAAATAGGTGAAGCAAACAATGGGAAAATCTAGGGAAAAAATAGATGCATCTACAATCGTAGTGGGGGATTTTATCACAACATTATCACCACTAGAGAGAACATCTCAACAGAGGGTTAATAAAACAACAGAGAACTTGAATAACATGCTAGAGGAACTGGACATCATAGTCATATACAGAACATTACACACAAAAACAGTAGGATATACATTTTCTTGAGTACACATGGATCATTCTCCAGGATAGACCACATGCTAGGCCACAGAACAAGTTTCAATGAATTTAGAAGGTTTGAAATTATATGAAGTAATTTCTCTAACCACAATGGAATGAAGCTGGAAGTTAATGAGAGGCAGAGAACCAAAATAGGAAAAAATATATGGAAGTTAAGCAAGAAATTCTTGAACAATTAATGGTTACAGGAAGAAATTGAAAAAAAAATCAGTAACTATCGCAAAAAGAATGAAAATGGGAACACAACATATCAAATCTTTTGGAATGGATCAGATTGCAGCTGTAGCATAAACCCCAGCCCCACCTCCAGCAGGAAAGAATCTGGGGTGACCTGTATCAGCCTCTCTGATAAAATACAAGCCATGCAGTGGAGGCCCATAATCATTGTACTTTGGCAGCACAAGCCTCCTAAGAAACTATTCTGTGGCTGGAATTGGAAGCTCCACTTCCCAAAACCAGGGGAGGAAGAGAGGGTTGGTCACCGATTTCAGGTACTGATTAGTAAATTCAGCTGGCTAAAGCGTAACCCTAAGAACAGCTAAAGTTTGAACCTGTCCAAGTGGAAAGAGACTGGTAGCCACCATTTTGTACCTGCGCCTGGCATGAACGGAAGCCCGGTTGACTAAAAATCACAGTGATGGTAGAGACTGGTTTCATTCACGCAGATCTGCCTGCAGCCCTAGCCTAAGCTTCAGCCCCACCTCTAGCAAGGAGGAAGCTGGCATGCCCTGCACTAGCCTCTCTTGATAACCGCAGGCACATTCAGCTGACACAGACTGAATAATCAGAAGTTTACTGGAGCAACTGCAGTCATTGTGAACCTGCATGGCATAGATTGCTGCCCACACTTGCAGCTCCATCCCCACCCCAGGCAAGGGAGAAACGGGTTTGAAGCTTCATCAGTCTCTCTAGGAAACTACAGTCTAGGTCTTCACAACTTGGATTATTACAGACAGCTGTGGCTCTGTCCCTAGCTCTGGCAAAGGAGAAAGTTGGGAGAAGCTTCATCAATCCCTGGGGCAATGAGGACAGCTTGAGCCTCCAGAACTTACAGCACCAACTACATCATTGGCTCCTACTACACAACCAGCAATGGAGAAAGGTCAAGGAAGTCCTAAAGTAAAAGAGAGATACTGCAACCAGAATAAATACTCTAGTAAGCCAGATGCCAAGAAACCAACAAAAAATTACAACCTACATCAAGAAACAGGAAGATATGGCCCAGTTAAAGGAAAAAGATAAGCCTCCAGATAACATAAAGGAGTTGAGACAAGTAATCATAGATGTTCATACAAATCTCCTTAATAAGTTCAATGAGATAGCTAAAGAGATTAAAGATATTAGGAAGACACTGGATGAGCACAAAGAAGAAGTTGAAAATACACATAGAAAAAGCAGACCTTCTGGGAATGAAAAGCACAATAAATGAAATTTAAAATCACTGGAATCATATAATAGCAGATTTGAGGAGGCAGAAGAAAGGATTAGTGAGCTTGAAGAAATGGCCTCTGAAAGCAAACATACAGAAGAACAGATGAAGAAGAGAATGGAAAAAAAATGAATAAGTTCTCAGGGAACTAAACGACAGCAAGAGATATGCAAACATAAATGTCATAGGTGTCCCAGAACGAGAAGAGAAGGGAAAAGAGGCAGAAAGAATACTTGAAGAAATAATGGTAGAAAATTTCCCAACCCCATTGAGGACATAGGTATCCATGCCCAAGAGGCACAATGTACTGCCATCCAAATAAATCCGAATACACCAACTTGGAGACACATACTAATCACATGTCAAATGCCAAAGAAAAAGACAATTCTGAGAGCAGCAATAGAAAACAATGAATAACATATAAGGGATACCCAATAAGATTCAATGCCAATTTCTCATCAGAAACCATGGAGGCAAGAAGGCAGTTATATGATATATTCAAGATACTGCAAGAGAAAACTTATGTCTGGCAAGATTGTCTTTCAAAAATGAAGGTGAGTTTAGAATATTCACAGATAAACAGAAACTGAGAGAGTTTGTAACCAAGAGACCAGCTTTGCAGGATATACTAAAGGGTGTGCTACAGGCTGAGAGAAAAAAAAAAAAGACAGGAGAGAGATGCCTCGAAGAGAGTCTAGAAATGAAGATTATATCAATAAAAGCAACCAAAACTAACAAAAGAGTGTGAAAATAAAATATGACAGATGAAATTCAAATATTCAGGAATAAACTTAACAAATGATATAAAGCACTTGCATCCAAAAAACTACAACTCATTGCTAAAAGAAATTTAAAAAGACCTAAATAATTGGAATACTATTCCATATTCATGGATTGGAAGTCTAAATATCATGAAGATGTCAATTCTACTCAAATTGATATACAGATTCAATGCAATCCCGATACATATTCCACCAGCAATTTTTAAGTAAATGGAAAACAAGATTATCAAATTTATTTGGAAGGGTAAGTGTTCCTTAATAGCCAGAAACATCTTGAAAAGGAAAAGTGTTGGAGGATTCTCATTTCCAGACTTTAAATCATATTACCTAGCTACAATGGCAAAAACAGCATGAAAATGGCATAAAAACAGACACATAAACCAATGTAAATGAATCAATGGTTCAGAAACATAACCTCACATCTATGGTCAAGTAATTTTTCACTAGCCTGTCAAACCCAGCCAGCTTAGGCAGAACAGTCCATTCAGCAAATGGTGCTGAGAGAACTGAATATCCATAGTGAAAAGAAGGAAAGAGGACCCCTATTTAACACCTTATACAAAAATTAACTCAAAATGGAACAAAAACCTAAATATAAAAGCAAGAACAATAAGGCTTCTAGAAGAAAATGCAGGAAAATATCTTCAAGACCTGGTGATATGTGGTGGATACTTAAATGAGATAAGAAGAGGACTGAGATGTACTACTGATGTTTAGTGTATGTAGAAGTTTTAATTAGCTTTAGTGTAAAAGTGTGGAAATGTACAGAGTTGATCATAACACATTATAGTAAGTAACAGCTGGTTTATAAATGACAATGTGGCTGAAAATGGTACTCTAGGGATGTAAATGCCAATTGACAGAAAGCTAGAGAATAATTTGGGACTGAATAGCACAGTAAACCCAGAGGTGAATGAGAATTGTGGTTGATGGTACAGATGCAAGAGTGTCTTTTGTGAGCTAGAGCAGATGTATATCACTATTGCAGGGTGGTGGGAATGTGGAGAAGAGGGGAAAAATACAACTGGAGTGACCTATGGACTGTGGTTAACAGTAATAATGTAATATTCATATATCTATGCCAAAGATGTATTGTGTTGATAATGGGGGAGTATGGAAAAAGTGTGTCAAATGTACACTATGGGCCTGGCAATAATCTGATGATATTATTTCATCATCTGTAATAAATGTTCCACCATGCTGTGATGTGTTGACAGAAGAGTGTTTGGGAATTCGGCACATGTGCATGATGGTTTTGTAAGTTTACAACTTCTGTCATAAAAATACATTTAAAAATAATAGAGTGGGTTGTGGTAAAAATACATCAAATGTATGATAATGACTAGAGTTAGTAGTAAGAATTTGACAATATTCTTTCATAATTTGTAACAAATTTCTCACAACAATGAAAGGTGTTGGTGGTGGGTTGAGGTATGGGACCCCACCATGATGTCATGCATGTTTGCTTTGTAAGTTTACAACTTTTACTATACACTTATTGTTTATATAAGTTCATGGATAAATGATATAAAAATTATAATAGGGTTGGTTGGGGGAACATACTCTGGTTAGTAGTAATATTTTAAGGATGCTCTTTAATCATTAATTAAAAATGTTTCACAGCAATGTAAGGTATTGGTGGTAGGGCGAAGTATGAGAGCCCTTTATGAAGCTATGTATGTTTGTTTTGTAAGTTCTCAACTATTACTATACATTTATTGTTTATGTATGTTTATGCATGAGTGATATACTTCAATATTTTTTTAAAAATGAAAAAAATCTTTGGGAATGCAGCTAAAGCAGGGCTGAGAGAGAATTTTATAGTCATAAATGGCTATATTAGAAAAGAAAAAAGAGCTGAAGTCAAAGATCTAACTGCTCACCTGAAAGAACAACAGCAACAAAAATACAACAACCTAATACCAAAGGAAGCAAAAAGAGGGAAATAGCAAAGATAAGAGAAGAACTAAATTAAATTGAGAAAAAAAAATCTCTGAAAACAATAGCAAAACCTTTAAAGCTGGTTCTTTGAGAAGATTAATAAAATTGGCAAACCCTTAGCTGGACTAACAAAGAAAAAGAAAGAAAGAAAGAGAAGATGCAAATAAATAAAATGAAAAATGAGAGTGGGGATGTCACTAATGATCCCACTGAAATAAAGAGTATCATAAGAGGATACTTTGAAAATTGTATGCCAACAAGGTGGATAACTTAGATGAAGTGGACAAATTTCTAGAAACACACAAGCAACCTACATTGAAGAAAGAAGAAATATAAGAACTCAACTGACCAATCAAAAATAGTTAGATTGAATTAGTCATCAAAAACCTCCCAAGCAATAGAAACCCAGGACCAGATGGCTTCATGGGTGAATTCTACCAATCATTCCGAAAATAACTGACACCAATTCCATTTAAAGTCTTCTAAAAAATAGAAGTGGAAGGATCATTACTTATCTCATTCTATGATGCCAACATCACGCTAATTCCAAAGCCACATAAAGAAAACACTAACTAATATCTCTAATGAACTTAGATGATAAAATCCTCGAGAAAATGCTTGCTAATCATACTCAACAACACATCAAACGAATTATACACCATAACCAATAGGTTTTATCACACATATGCAAGTGTGGTTCAACAAAAGAAAATCAACCAGTGTAAAAAAAAAAAACAATTGAGATGAAAAGAAAAAAATCACATGACCATCTCTACTGTTGCAGGAAAAGCATTTGACAAGATAGAGCATCCTTTACTGATAAAAACACTTCAAAAGATAAGAATAGAAGGAAACTTCCTCAACATGATAAATAGTATATATGAAAATCACACAGCTAACATCATATTCAATGGTGAAATGCTAAAGGCTTTTTCTCTAAGATCTGGAACAAAAAAAGGATGCCCACTGTCCCCACTCTTATTTAACACTGTATTCAAAGTAGTTGCCCAACCACTTAGGCAAGAAAAAAAATAAAAAAAAAACTCCAAATTGGAAAGGAAGTAGTAAATATTTCTCTGTTTGCAGATGACATGATCGTATACGTAAAAAAAAAAAAAAAAATATATATATATATATATATATATATATATATATATCTCCAACAAAGCTTCTAGAGTGGATAAACGAGTTCAGTAACGTGGCAGGATATAGGATCAATATGCAAAAATCAGTAACATTTCTGTACATTAATAATGAGCAATCTAAGGAGGAAATCAAGAAAAAATTCCATTTTCAATAGAAATTAAGAGATTCTAGGAATCACCTTAACTAAGGATGAAAGGACTTGTACACAGAAAACTACACAAGATTGTTAAAGGTAATTAAAGAAGACCTAAACAAATGGAAGAATATTCCATGTTCATGAATTGGAAGACTAAATGTCATTAAGATGTTTACCTTACACTAATTGATTAACAGATTTAACACAATCCCCACAGAAACTGCAACAACATTTTTTATTGAACTGGAAAAGCCAGTTATGAAATTTATTTGGAAGGGCAAGGGGCCCTGAATACTGAAAAACATATTGAAAAAGAAAAACAAAATTTGAGGAATCACATTACCTGACTTTAATGCATACTACAAAGGTACAGTGGTCAAAACTGCATGGTACTGGCACATGGATAGACATACTGACCAAAGTAACCAAATTGAGAGTTAAGATTTAGATCTATGCGTGTATGGCCAAATGATATTCAACAAGCCCATCAAGCTCACTCAACTGGGACAGCATAGCCTCGTCAACAAATGGTCCTTGGTGAACTGTATATCCATCTCCAAGGAAATGAAAGAGGATTAGCATCTCATGCTCTATTCAAAAATTACCTCAAGACGATTCAAAGACCTAAATATAAGAGCCAAGACCATAAATCTCCTAGAAAATACTGTAGGAAAGCATCTACAAGACCTTGTAGTAGGAAATGGTTGTATAAACTTTACACCCAAAGTGCAAGCAACAAAATAAAAAATAGCACTATAACTGTTACGTATATATCTCAGAGACTTTCTAACACCATTTGTGCAACTATCCAGCTAAGTTCCTATTTCTCAATCTGTACTTCTTCTTTATGCAGCCCGTACAGGGCGGTGGTTTCCCGCCAGAGGTGGGAGTGCCCAATCAGGAGACTCTATGCTGCCCAATCAGGGGACTCCACGTTGCCCAATCAGGGGACTCCACACTGCCCAATCAGGGGACTCCACATAGCAGGAGCGCCCAATCAGGAGGCTTCCTCAAACACCATATATACCCACGACTACACCCTAATAAATGAGACTTGATCAGAAAAAAAAAAAAAAAGTACTTGCTCAAGCACTTAGGCAAGAAAAGGATATGAAAGGGATCCAAATTGGAAGGGAAGAAGGAATATTTTTCACTATTTGAATATTACATGGTCCTATACACAGAAAGCCTTGATAAATCTACCACAAAGTTTCTAGAGCTGATAAACAATTTCAGTAAATTGCCCAGATATAAGAAAAACATGCAAAAATCAGTAGCATGTCTGTCCACCAATAATGAGCAATCTGAGGAGGAAATCAAGGAAAAAATTCTATTTACAATAGAAAATAAAAGAATCAAATACCTAGGAAGAAATTAACTACACATTTTCAAAGTAAAATTAAAAAATCTAAATAAATGGAAGAATATTCCATGTACATGGATTGGAAGACCAAACATCATTAAGATGACTGTCCTACCCAAATTTATATAGAAATTTAACACAATCTCAATAAAAATTACATCAGCATTTTTTTACTGAATTGGAAAAGCTAATTATTAAATTTATTTGGATGGGAAAGGGGCCCTGAATAGTCAAAGACATTGAAAAAGAAAATGAAATCGGAATAATAATACTACCTGACTTGAAAATATACTACTTGTGGGAGATGTTTGTATGGGATGTGGTGGGAAGTGTGGGAGGTGGGCAACATGGGAATCTCAGGGGGTTCCGTGTAATGTTTTCAGTAATCTAAGCACCTCTTAAAATATATTTATATATATATAAATAACATTTTTGTAAGCAAATGCACATATATGCATATATATTTATATATCATTTTACAAATAGTGGTATGTATTGTGAAAATTTTGATTTTTACCCACAATAAAAAATAAATTAATTAAAAAAAAAGAAAATATACTACAAAGATACAGTGGTCTAAACTGTGTATTATTGGCACAAGGATAGACCTACTGACTAACGGAACATAATTGAGAGTTCTGGTACAGATCCTTGCATATACGGTCAACTGAAATTTGACAAGGCCACCAAGCCCACTCAACTAGGAGAGAATAGCCTCTTCAACAAATGGTGCTTGGAGAACTAGATATCCATATCCAAAAGAATGAGAGAGGATCACCATCTCACATCCTATACAAAAATTAACTCAAGATGGATCAAAGGTCTAAATATAAGAGTCAAGACCATAGAGCTCTGAGAAGATAAAAATAGGGAAACATCTATGACATCTTGTAGTAGGAAATTGTTTCATAAACTTTAAACCCAAACACGAGCAACAGAAGAAAAACAGATAAATGGGACCTCCTCAAAATAAAAAAATTGAGCTTCAAAGGAGTTTGTCAAGAAAGTGAAAAGGCATAAGAAGTGCCCACTGAAGGAAGACAGACCTTTACAGCTGGACTTTGATATTAATGATTATACTTATGAACCTTTTCTTTTGAAATTGAAACTTAGCCTAGTATTAAATATTCCCTAAGAGTTACCCCTGAAAGCCCCCTTGTTTCTCAAATGTGGCCTCTCTCTAAACCAAACTCAGCATATGAATACACTACTTCCCCCCAGTGTGGGACATTACTCCCAGGGATGAGCTTCCCTGGCATGGATGGATTATTAACAAGCACCAACTAGCAATGTATCTGGAAAATGACCTTGACCAAAAGGGGGAAATCTTAAATACAAATGATTTTTTATGGCTAAGAATTTTCAAAGTGATTCGGGAGGTCATTCCAGTGGTTATGCTTATGCACATCTCAGAAGGATCTCATTGACTGCCACAGTAAACAGTGCCTCAAATACCGGGGTTCTTGAGGGATCTAGAGACATCTAGACACTACAGGCAGGTCAGACAAGCTCAGGAATTCAGCATCCTATTAGTGAGCCTTGCTTTGGAATGTCCTCTCCCCAGTGTAACAGAGTTAGACTGATTTATAATTTATCTAAACATGACTTCTCTGCCACTTTTACTTGAATTTATCATTAGCACTATACTTGTTATATATATGTTTGTAACATGGCAGCATCTTTGGGACTTTCAAATTGTTCTGCATGACATTGCAATGACAGATATAGGCCATTATACATTTAGTGATAACCTTAAAAATTGTGTGGGGCAGAGTGTAAACTATTATGTAAACTATACTCCACAGTTAATTGCAATGCTTCAATATGTATTCATCAATTGTAACAAATGTACAACACCAATGAAAGATGTTGTTAATGTGGGAAAATGTGGGAGGGGTAGGGGTGGGGCATATGGAATCCCCTATGATTTTTACATAACATTTATGTAATCTAAAGCTTCTTTAGGGAAGCGGCTGTGGCTCAATCAGTAGGGCTCCCGTTTACCATATGGGAGGCCCCGGGTTCGGTTCCCGGGGCCTCCTGGTGAAGGCAAGCCCGCCCGTACGGCGTGGTTAGCTGACCCAGCGAGCACAAGCAGCAAGGGGGGGGATAAATGAATAAATAAATAAATTCTTTAAAAATAAATAAATAAATAAAGCTTCTTTAGAAATTATCTTTTAAAAAATAACAACTGTCTTCTAGGCTGGGGAATTAAGAATCATAGTTTGTCCTGTAATTCCCCAATTTAAACATTTTAACAGCCTTAAAATAAGGCTGATTAATAGTCCTATCACCAAATTTTAGTAATAAAGGAAAAGCCCTTGAAAGCTATAGAAATATCCTTTCTTAATTATAATTACAGGTAATGTAACTAGACTAGGTGGTTATGATTAATCATAAGGAGTTCATAAAAGCATCTTCTATACTGAAGAATTTAAGATGCTAATTCCAAGAAGGAATTATTAAGTAGATACCTAAACTGATTGATCATAACAAAAAGTAACTCCATAACAGGGAAACCTGTCAGAAGCCACCTCAATCAGCACATTAAATTTGTGGTAATGAAAGATAATCTTGATTCCATTGGGAATCTCAGGTTTTCATAAAATAATTGAGAAGGTATTTTGCTTTAGCAGTACAAGAAAAATGACCTTCTCCAGGCCACAAGAACATGATTTGGAATGAGAATCCCATTCACGGTCAAGGGAAAGCCCCAGATTCTATCAAAATGCCTCATCATTGACCTTTGAGACCTGACAGTTGGGACAACCAATCAGAACAGCAAATAGCTGGGGGCCTGCCTCAACATTATGAAGGCAGAGGAGGAAAGGCTTTAAAAAGCCCTGACCTGGGGCCCACACAAGTCTCATTCTTTTTATTATTATTTTTTATTCATTTTTTTATTATTGTGGGTAAAAATCAAAATTTTCACAAGTCATTCTGCACCACACCCATGGTCGGTGCCTCAGACTGTGTACTTAACAAACTCTTTACTCTCTTGCCTACCTCATGGTGTGTTCTTAAATTCTTTTATGAAACATAAGCCAAGAACCTAAAAACCCAGAAACCAGAGGCACCCAGTAATAATTCTAGAGATCGACTACAGACCATAGTAAGAGTTTTGTTTCACTTTATTTTACACTTTTACCAAGATTGTTAATCAATAATCAAAATACAACTTATAGATACTTGCCTTGCTTTTCCTTTAAACATCCCTTTTTCTCAAATATGGGGTGACTGCAGCTCTTTTAGAGAAGCATCAGCACAAAACATTGTAACTGAAAAGAGATTTTGGTTGTTTTCATAACATCACAATTTTCTAAGAATAACTGAAACTATAACCAACAATATCATCATGCAGATCAGTATTAGGATAGAATAGACAGTGAAAACTTTAAAAGGCTTTAATGATTTTATACATTCCCCAAATATATAAGTAGATTACACATTTAATTTCTCATTCTGTTTTAGGAAGATATTGGCTACCACAAAGAAATTTCAGCAGAATCCAAAGAAAATTGTTTTTCTAGTAAGTTTTATGAGCACCTAAGATTCACAATGGGATCAAGATTATCTTCCAATTACCATTGTTATCACTACCTAATATAATTATATGTTTATTTGAACATTAATATCTCTACCCTAAGAATATATTACTTTCAACAATGAGGGTGATTCCTTAAAATGTCAGAATGGTAAATGTAATATGGATCTTTGCAAGTCTTAAGTGATTTCCCTCAGCAGTAAACTTAAATCTACACATTTGCAATAGCCTTAGGAAGTAAATGCTATGATTATGCATATTATTTTATGATGAGCCAGGTTTATTATTTATTTATTTTTTTTTTTGGCTTTCTTTCTTTTTTTTTTATTATGGGTAAAAATCAAAATTCTCACAAAACATACAAACATTTGCAAAATGATATATAAATATATATGCATATATGTGTATTTGCTTACAAAAATGTTATTTATATATATATATACATATATTTTAAGAGGTGCTTAGATTACCCAAAATATTACACGGAACCCACTGGGATTCCCATGTTGCCCACCTACCACACCTCCCACCACATCCCACACAAACATCTCCCACAGTGTGGCCCACCACCATCAATGAACTTACACATCCTGGAGCCTTGCCACCAAGCATAGACCACAGTTCACACTGTAGACCACACTCTCTCCCACTCAGTTCTGAGTGGTGTGTGCTGATTTAAAATGGCACCAAAGGCAGGTTTATTTTTTTAAACAGAAGTTTAACACCTTGATACAAATGCTGATCAGAATAATGTGTGACTAAAATTTAAAACATTGTCAAAATAGCATACTATATAAACTTTTCCAGTTTACACAAGTATTAATTATATTTTTCAGTTTTGGAGTATATTTTTCCATTGTAAATTAAGATATAAATATATAGATAATGTTAATTTTCATAAATGTGTATATTTAAGCACCTCACTTCTTACAAGGTGAAAGAGCAAATTCTTTTGTAACCATTGTAATTAAAAATATCCTTAAGGGTTTTGATAGAATATTGAAAGTTGTCAGGTCTGAACATTATATTTAAAAAGGTCTCTATTTATCACAGCAACAAATAAGTTAGAATAGTTTGGAAAAAGTTTTAACTTCCAAAATAACAGTGACTCTGTATTTTCTAAAACCATTAGGGATATGATAAAGCCATTGTGATAAGGCACAGGCTCTTTATTCTTTATATATATTGATTATCTCAAAGGGATATGTATACCCTTTTACTCAAAACAGTCCAGCCCTTTAAGAAAATTGTGTTACTTTAGCAGAGAGAGAATGCCAAATTTTAGTTTTTCATCAGTACACCATTCAGTAAACAAATCTTAGTATAGATACTAACAGAATGAGATGGTGTGGTGTCACACAGGTTTTTTTCTGCTATAAAGTTACTTTTTTATCAATATCAACTTACAGGTTTTTACTTAATGGCTCCCTGGAATCACCTACTTATGTTGAAATCTCTCAGATTAGAAATTGCTTTTACAGATTTCCTACAACCTATAATTTCTCATAGTATTTTATATCCATTTATAAATATAAAAACTAGTTACTTTACCTTAAGACAAGTTTTCACCTTTAAATAAGCTTATTGAATTACAGTCAGCAACAAGCTAAATTTACTTCCACTAACCCTTCTACAACTTTCTATGTCCATTCAAGTCTTATCCTATATATTTCCACCATGATTTTATGAAAACAAACCATCTTATCTTAAGACAAAACACACTCCCTTAAACAAGCTTTTACAAACCTTCTATTTCTTTACATATCCATTTAAATCTTGTCTTAAATCCATTATTCTGTTCTGTGAAAAACTAGCAATTTCACTTTAGGTAAAACAATTATTTTTAAACAAGGTTTGTAATAATTTCAATGTCAAAAATGTACAATTTTATTATCTTAAAGATTCAACAGACATGATGTTAACTTAGTAAAATCTGTATAAATCCCAGGAAAGTACACCCAAGTAGAATAAAGTTAAAATAATGAAATTTTATGTAAGAAATGTTTTCTTTCTTCCTTTACTTCATAGAGCATTAAAACTACTTTGTTTTTTATACCTTAAAATTATAAATAACCTCAAAATTATACTATCAGGCTCTCTAGAATATATTATGAATTAATTGCTTTATTTGTTTTAATTATAATTCAGAAAATCTTTTTCATAGCTGTGGGGACATGAAATGCCTGCTTTCCCCCTCCTACTAGTTATTTGGGTAGATTGCTGGAAAGAGTGGTATTGAACTAGCCAGCAACCCGACCTTCTTGGGTGGAATGATCATAAGGCAGGTGACAAGTTGCCTAACCTGTATTTGACATGTAGGTTATAGACAAGTTTATTATTAACTTTACCTGCTCACATTGCTTCCAATACACAAATGGACAGACAAAGGATAAACATTTTCATTATCATAAGGAGGAATTGAGAGGGAAGCATGAGTCATGTGTTCTCTACAGTTCAGTAAACCTGCAGAAAATACTTCATTAGATGACAAAGTCTGAGATTCATTCTTACGATGATGGTTTCTTCTTCCTGGGGCCTTATGGGAACCCAAACTTCACACAGGCTTGCCCAACAGCCATTTTCTTGGTTCCACCCTTATCAAGCACATGGGTGGTGACCAAGCTCCAGATTTCACCCTCCAAGAGTGTTGGGGTGATTGCCATATTTTGGACCTTTGGTTAGAGTCTTAACCCCCCACACCAGTACAGTGATGTGAAGACAACATTCCCCCTAAACTTTGGCATACAGGTTCAACCCTCTCAAAGCAATAAGTTGACCACTTGGCCTTCCTTAATCAATGGCAGGCTGGCACACCCCTTTCAGACCTATGGGGTGCTGACCTTAACTTCCTAAATCCTTGAGGAATGTGCTCCACCCTCTCTGTACCCTGGGGCAGCAAAACTCTCCCTGAACATCAGGTGGGAAAATCCACCCTCTTCAACTGCTGGGGCAAACTCACCCTCTCTGGACACATGGGTGGGGTTCCTCTCTTGGCCCAAGGTGATATCTTAATTCAAGGTCTCAGCTTCTGTGGTTTATCTTTTTAAGCTATTTCCCCTATCTCTTCTTTCTATGTAAATTTTATTCCTTGCTGACAGCAATTTTGTTCATATAGCTCTCTCAAAAAATTTGTGGGTTTAGCATGCAGGAAGCAGGAGTCCAAGTCATCAGACAGTAAGACTTTCCACAAATCTTTCTGAGATAACTGTATCTCAATCTTGATTTATAAGTTCCAAGTGTAGTTAAGTCCTCAAAAGGGGCACTATCATCTGGGAGCTTGATTTCCAGAGGCTTGGAATTTCCAGAATCAGTTTTTGTTTTTTTTGTGCCCAACAGTTCAGTCCTCAGCTTATCTCTCTCATCTAGCATTTTGCTATAAGCTGCAAGGAGAAGCCAAGCTGCATTCTCTGAGTTTACTTTGGAAAGTTCTTCAGCTATTTAGCTCATCATTTCAAATTCTGCCTTCCATAAAACACCATGAGTCAATCTTACTAAGTTCTCTGTGACTTTAAAACACGGATCACCTTTCTTCCAGTTTCCAATAATATTTTCAACTTTTACTTCCAAGGCCTTGTGGCAGTTTGATATAGTTATGAATTACAAAATAGATATGGATTATGTTTGTAAATTGGTCTGTTCCTCTGGGCATGATTAAATTATGATTAGGGCTTTGATTGGGTCATGTCAGTAGGGCATTGAGCCCCACCTTTTGGTGGGTGGGGTCTCAAAGATAAAAGACATGGCAAAGGGCACAGTTGGAGTTTTGAGTTGGAGTTCTGATGTGGAGAATTGAGCTGGAGACAGAGGAGCTTGGTCATGAGGAAAGAAAGAAGTCCCCAGGAAGAGAAACAAGCTATTTGCCTAATATTCTACAGCTGACCTTGTGGATATAGCAGAGGAGATGAGCCTGAAGACAAGCAAGCCCTGGGAAGAGAGGAACCCAGGAAGCCTGAACACTCACAGACTTTGGCAGCCATCTTGCTCCAACATAGGGCAATAGACTTTGGTGAGGGAAGTAACTTATGCTTTATGGTCTGGTAACTGTGGACTTCTACCCCAAATAAAAACCAACCAATTTCTGGTATTTTGCATCAGCACCCCTTTGGCTGTCTTATACAGGCCTCATAAAGAGTCTCCTTAGAGTCCATATTAATATCAAAAGTTGCTTCAAAGTAATGTAGGTCTTTCCTACCAACCATCTCAAAATTCCTCCAAAAATTACCCCTAACCCATTTATAAAATCATTCCAGCATTTTGGTAATTGCAAAAGCATGATTCCACCCTCTGGTACCAAACTTGGCATTCTCAGACAATGGGGTGCTGATGCAAAATACCAGAAATACGTTGGCTTTTATAAAGGGTATTTATTTGGGGTAGAAACTTATAGTTACCAGGCCATAAAGCATAAATTACTTCCCTCACCAAAGTCTATTGATATGTGTTGGGTCAAGATGGCTGCCAACATCTGCCAAGAGTTCAGGCTTCTTGGGTTCCTTTCTTGCTGGGGCTTTGTTTCTCTCCAGACTCAGCTGCTGTGTTCTCTCCACAAGGCCACCTGTAGACTTTCAGGTGAATGGCTGTCTCTCACTCCCCAGGGCTTCTGCTGTGTCTAAGGAGCCATCTCTATTCCTCTGTGTTCTTCTCCTGTGTGTTCACTTCCCAGGCTCCAGCTCAAAACTCCCAACTCTGTCCTTTGCCAAGTCTTTTCTCTGTGAGTCCCCAACCACCAAGGTTCAGGGACTCAATGCCATACTGATGTGGCACAATCAAAGTTTTAATCATAATTTAATCAATTAAAAGTGATACCTCTGACTGACCAGTTTACAAACATAAGCCAATAACTATATTTGGAATTCACAAACAATGCCAAATTGCTACACTCCCCAAAATTGTGAAATGTCTTTGTCAAGCATTAATGTTCAATATTGTGAATATGTTACTACTATTATTCTGTTGTCTTTTACATTGTTGTTGTGGAATCTGCAAGCAAAGTTCCAATGTCCTAACCATTCAGATGATATCATGGAAGATTAACATATAGAATGGAAGGTGGAAGTAGAATTGGGGTACAGTGTGGGGAAATGGAATGCCTGCTTCCCACCCCCACTAGTTGTTTGGATAGATTGCTGGAAAGGATGGGGTTGAACTAACCAGGAACCCCAACCTCTCATGTCGAATTATCATATGAGAGGCAACAAGATGTCTAACCTGTATTTGCACACATAGGCCACAGACAAGTTTATTATTAACTGTACTTGCTCACATTGTGCCCCAAAATGTGCTGTTTCCCACTTGTGCATGTACACTCCTCTATATAAACCTGTAGTCCCCAAAAGACATTGTAAAGCCTCCCCCGATCTGCCTCTGTTGGGTTACTTGAGTGACGAAATATGTGATGGATGCTGGGCTCCCATGTAGTTTCTCTGGAATATCAAATTATTTGGTCAGCCTTCCCATGCTTGACTTCCTGCATTACAATAGCTTTCATGGATTTTTTTTTTACTTGCTGTATTTTGGCCATTGGGTTATTAATTACTCTCATTTCAAGGCTGTTAAAATTTAATTGGAGAATTACAGGGCAAACCGCAAATCAAGTATTATTCTATAATATCCCCTCTGTCCCTAAGATTTTTTATTTCCAGGCCCGGTAGACAATCTTCCAAGGTAAATTTATATCTTCCATATCTTTCCACACAGCCCATCACCTGTAGTTTCCTAGACCATGTTTAATGAGTCTTTCAAATTCAGACAAGGTCAGGAGAAGACTTTGGGGTTATGATAGATTATAGAAAGATTATGGAAGAATTCAGGACAGCTTTTTTAGTTTTTAAGGTTTTTTTTCTTTTCAATAATTTCTTCAGTCAGATTTTTATAAGATCTTTTTCATCCTGTTTGGCTTTTCTAATTTAGGCTCCAGGAGTATTCATTTACATATATAAGCACTGATTTAATTATTAGTGATTTGAATACAGCTCTTTAAGAATTTTCATTTGTTACCTTGATATTACCACCAAGAGGTATGAAAATATACACTGAACCAACAGACATACACAAATAGAGTTAGACATATCAATAGAAACATAAAATTCACAAATTTGACTCATAAACCTCACTCTTTTGGTATGGTTGTCTCCAGGATTTCCATCATTTCACATCTTTGGGTTTTACCCCTTTTAAGATCTCCTCTGGGTTCAATATTGCCTGTAATATGCAAGCTTATTCTTGAGAACACTTTTATGAATATATTAAATTGGAGCAAAAACTTATCTTTGCATTATTTGCTTAATAGGTTTTTATCAAGGGAGTTGCAGTCAGAAAGCTATACTTCAAATATTTGGTTTTAATTCATTAGTAAAGCTCTGCTCCTTTGTGGCCTTTTCCTTCCAGGTTTCTGTCAGTTCCCACCTAGATATTCTTGGAATTTTTCCTGGGTGGGGGGTTGTCTAAGACAACACCTTTTCCAGTGTGCTTCTTTGCAATATGCATATTGATTGTCTCTTATTTAAAAATTTTCTTCCATACCTGGAGGGTTTAGGTTGGGCCCAGGGGACTTTCTTCTTGAGGCAGTCTTGTCCTGATTGTTTCTAGCTTATTAGAGCTTTGAGTAAGGTTATTCACCTCCTGAAGTGCAGGTTTTCTTTAACTCAGTCCCTATTGTAATAAACATCATAGACAATGCAACTAAACTAGAGATAAGTAATTCTATTCCCCCATCATTTTCTGTGGCTTCCTTCCTATATCTGGAGAACTTTGAACAATAAAGGTTCTTTTTAACAGCCTGGTATTTTCTGGAATTTCTGGATCTACATTAGTATATTCCTGATAAGGCAGTATAAATTGTTTCTAGGAAAGAAGAGAGAATTTCTTCAGATTCTAAATTAACCCAGTCCTCAGCACCATTAGCATTCAATTTAAGATTCTTTACTGGTGCTGCTAATTTCTCTCTAGCATACCCTGGGTTCTTTCTTTTTCATTTATTTTTTTTAAAGATGATTAGATTACATAAATGTTACACAAAAATTACAGGGATTCCCATGTTCCCCACTTCCCACACCTCCCATAACATCCCACATAAACATCTTTCATTAGTGTGGCACATCACCTGCAATGGATATACACACCTTGGAGCTTTGCCACTAAGCAAGGACCATAGTTCACATTGTAGACCACACTCTTTCCCATACAGATCTGCATGTTATATGCTGATGTAAAATGGCCTATAACTGTTATTGTAATGTCACTGTGGATAATTCCCAAGTCCTGAAAAAGCACCCGTATTACAACTGCTTTTCCCTTCCCTACCCCAAAAGTGTCCAGTGGCCACTGGCTCCACCTCACTGTTGTAATTTCTTCCATTGCTTGAATCACAACATGTCTACAACAGAATACCTTTAAGTCCACTTTAGTCCATAGCTCTTCCCCCAGTCCAAGAGGAGTTTGGGATGGTGATGTCCACTCCACCTCCAAGTGAGAGGGGGCTTATATCCCATGGATATGGTGGGTGGGATTATCCTGCCTGCAGCTGCAGGCTCTCTCCATTCCCTGGGATGACCATTGTCCATCATCGTCTCCTCACTAGGTGACTTGGGTAAGTCCATTGAGCTGTAGAGTAGGAGTGGCAGCTCCACCGAGATTCCAGGCACAGCTGGCACATGGGCAGGCCAGAGGCTCCAGTCTCTGGAAGTACACCTATAAACTCCAGCATCACATATAGGTTTGAATAGAAGGGACTGATGGGTCATGTGCAGGGAGGACTTATTTGAGTCCAACTTTGTCACTATTAGGAGCACAGATTCCAAAGTAGAGATTGATAAGGCATCAATCTCTGGAGTTATTCCCGCTTATATAGGACCTGGGTGTCTCCAGAGCCCTCAGGAGCCCCTCTGTGTGGGGTGATATCCACTTTGGTGTTCTATGAGATCCTACTAAGGTGTGCATAAGCATTACCTCTGGGATGACCTCCCAACTCTCTTTGAAGTCTCTTAGCCACATGAACTCATTTGTCTTTACATTTTCCCCTTTTTATTCAAGGTCTTTTTCCAGTCTTATTGCCAGTTGGCACTTGTTATTAATCCCTTGTTTGCAGGGAGGCTAATCCCCAGGAGTCATGTCCCATTCTTGGGGGAAGGTAATGCATTCCTATGCTGCGTTTGGCTTAGAGAGAGGCCACATTTGAGCAACAAGGATGACCTCAGGTGGCAACCCTTAGGCACCCCGTAACAGTAAGCTAAGTTTCCAGTACAAGAGCAAAGACTTGTAAGGGTAGCCATCAATAACAAGAACCCATCGGTGGACCATCCTCCCTTGCTGGACATTGCCCCTGCACTTGGGGGACTGTTGCTACTCCCTTGGAGAATGTGGCAGAGCTCTCCAGGCTGGGAATTAAGTATTCCCTCATTTATTGAATGATTGTCTACCCACTGTGACCATGCCCCACCCCTTGATCATTTGAACAATTTTATATATCTTTCATGTATATTCAGGTGAACTTCCTCCCATGAAACCCCCATCCCAGACACCCCCCACCAATGATACTCTCCTGCCCCTCTTTAACCCTTCTGTGATCCAAACCTTCCTTGAAGATGAAGCCCATATAATAGCCAAATACAATTAATAGGAAAATGAAATAATAAAGATAAGTTTAAATATAAGAGATAAAGTACATGGAAACTTAAAAAAAAACACTAGAAATAAAATAAAATTAAAGGATTGGGATATTCAGAAAATGGGAAAAAATGAAAAAAAAATTTTAACATTTTTCCTTTTATCACTGCATTATCGGGTGTCCAGTCTGTACTGTGGCACCTGCCTTCTCTCACTCCCCAGTGTCTCCCAAATTTTCATTTAATTTTCAAAGAAGTTTTAGGTCACAGCAAAGTCACACACAGAATATTAGAGACTCTCATATGCCCAGCCTCCTTCCCCTTCCCTCACCCCATATTAAAATCTTTTTTTATATGGATGGTAGCATTGTTATAACTGTTATACAGATAGTGAAACATAGCTACTAAACACTGTCAATGGTTTACAGTATAGTTTACAATTTAGATGCTACAGTTAAATAATTTTTGAGGATATTTACCATGTCTTGTGTCCACTACTGTAAGGCAATGAAAAACATTTCCCCTGACCACTGTTTGATCTTTTCTGTTCCTTCCTCCTCCTCACTGTGGGGCACATGACACTTCCCTGTCTTGACTCATTTGATGACAAGATTCATAGTTACATGCAACAAGAGGTCTTGACATGCTGATTATCCTCTCCTATTAGGATGCACCTGTGCACCTAAGAGACACCCACCTGTCTGTTTCTGGGTGAATCGGTCCTCCCAAAGATGGGGCTCCATCTCATTCCCACTCACTGTGTGGGTCTCCACACCCCGATACAACACATTATGACAGGATGAACACTCACACACTCCCCAGAAACCTACTCCAGATGCACCCAGTCATGAATGCCCCCCCAACCTACACCCTAAACCAGTGACACTACCTTGTCATACTGCCATAAGAGCATTTCCACTCCTGCACTTTCAACATCATACACACAAATACCATGTTCAACTAGTCCCCCTCCCATCTCTCCCCCCAGTATACTGGGTATTCTAACCCACCCTTCCTAATCTACGCACCTGTCAACCCTGCACAACCAAACCCAGTAATATCACTACCCACCTGTCCTATCCTTCAATATGCAACTATACTCTATCATTTTACCATAGATTATGTCCATATGGGTGATGGCTAACAACCTTCTCTTCTCTTTCTCTCCTTTGTTAACCTATCTTTCAGACAATGGTTCTCAGAGACTGCTCACTTTCCTCAATTCAAATCAGTGAGCTCATATACTCTTCATCCTTCAATGCCTGGCTTGCTTCACTCAACATAAGGTCTTCAAGATTCATCCATGTTATTCCGTGTGTTAGCACTTTATTCCTTCTTACAGCTGAGTAATATTCCATTGTATGTATGTACCACATTTTGTTTATCCATTCATCTGTTGATGGGCACCGGGGCTGATTCCAACTTTTGGCAATTGGGAACAATGTTGCTATGAACATTGGTGTGCATATATATGTTCATGTCCTTGCTTTCCATTCCTCTGGGTATATACCCAAAATTGGAATCACTGGATCTTACTGAAGATCTATTGTTACTTTTATGAGGAACTGCCAAACTGTCCTCCACAGTGCCTGGACCATTCCACAGTGCCACCAGCAGTGGATGAAGATTCTTATTCCTCCACATCCTCTCCAACAATTATAGTCTGCTATATTTTTAATAGCTGCCTTTCTGATGGGTGTAAGATGGTATCTCATTGTAGTTTTGATTTGCATTTCCCTAATAGCTACTGATGTCATGCATTTTTTCATATGCTTTTTAGCCATTTATATTTCCTCCTTAGAGAGGTGTCTTTTCAGGTCACTTGCCTGTTATTTAAATGGATTGTTTGACTTTTTATTTTTGAGGTGTAGGGTTTCTTTATATATGCAGAATATTAGGCTCCTATCAGATATATGGTTGCCAAATATTTTCTCCCATTGGATAGGCTGCCTTTTTATTTTTTTAATAACGTCCTTTGAAGTGCAGAAGTTTTTAATTTTGAGGAGATCCCATTTTTCTATTTTTTCTCATGCTGCTCATGCTTTGAGTGTGAATTTCATGAAACCATTTCCTATTACAAGGTCCTGTAGATGCTTCCTTACATTATCTTCCAAGGTTTGTGTTTTGGCTCTTATATTTAGATCTTTGATCCATCTTGAGTTGATTTTTGTATAAGGTGTGAGATGGTATTCCTCTCTCATTCTTTGGTTTATGGATATCCATTTCTCCAAGCACCACTTGTTAAAAGGACCATTCTCTCCCAACTGAGTGGGCTTGGTGGCCTTGTCAAATATCAGATGACTGAATATGTGAGGATCTATATCAGAACTCTCAATTCAGTTCCATTGGTCAGTATGTCTATCCTTGTGCCAACACCATGCAGTTTTGAGCCCTGTAGCTTTGTAGTATGTTTTAAAGTCAGGTAATGTGATACCTCCAACTTCATTTTTCTTTTTCAATATGTCTTTGGCAATTCGGGGTCTCTTACCTTTCCAAATAAATTTTCTATTT
The DNA here is from genome assembly GCA_026826555.1 of Tolypeutes matacus. Lineage (NCBI taxonomy): Eukaryota > Metazoa > Chordata > Mammalia > Cingulata > Chlamyphoridae > Tolypeutes > Tolypeutes matacus. The sequence continues at coordinate 1,152,143 of JAKSZT010054502.1, read as the reverse complement.
AGTTTTTCCATTTCCTTAAAAAAAACCACAGTGTTGATTTTTATTGGGATTTGCATTGAATCTGTAGATTAGTTTCGCTAAGATAGACATCTTGATGATGTTTAGTCTTCCTATCCATGAACAGGTGATATTCTTCCATTTATTTAAGTCTTCTTTGATTTAACAGTGTTGTGTAGTTTTCTGTATATAAGTCTTTTACATCTTTAGTAAAATTTACTCCTAGGTATTTGATTATTTTAGTTACTATTGTAAAGGGTATTTTTTTCTTGATTTCCTTCTCAGATTGCTCATTTTTGGTGTACAGAAATGCTACTGATTTTTGAGCATTGATCTTATAGCCTGTGACATTACTGAACTCCTTTCTAAGTTCTAGAGGCTTTGTTGTAGATTTCTCAGGGCTTTCTACATATAGGATCATGTCGTCTGCAAATAATGAAATTTTTACTTCTTCTTTTCCAATTTGGATCCCTTTTATATCTTTATCTTACCTCAGTGCTTGAGCAAGTACTTCTAAGACATTATTAAATAGGAGGGGTGATAGTGGGCATCCTTGTCTTTTTCCCGATCTCAGAGGGAAGGCTTTTAGGATTTCACCATGAAGATGTTGTTAGCTTTGGGTTTTTCATATATACCCTTTATCATATTCAGAAAGTTTCCTTCTATTCCTATCTTTTGCAGTGTTTTTATCAGGAAAGAGTGCAGTATTTTGTCAAATGCTTTTTCTATAGAGAAATGATCATGTGCTTTTTTTCTTTCAATCTGTTTATGTGGTGCATTACATTGATTGATTTTCTTATATTGAACCATCCTTGCATACCCTGGATGAAACCCACTTAGTCATGGTGTATAATCCTTTTGATATGTTGTTGAATGCAATTAGCAAGTATTTTGTTGAGGATTTTAGCATATAGGTTCATTAGAGAAATTCATCTGTAATTTTCCTTTCTTCTGGTATCTTTGTTTGGTTTTGGTATTAGGGTAATGTTGGCATCATAGAATGAGTTAGGCAATAACCCTTCTACTTTTATTTTTTTGAAGAGCTTAAGCAGAATTGGTATTAGCTCTTTCCAGAATGTTTTGTAGAATTCAGCTGTGAAGCCATCTGGTCCTGGGCTCTTCTTAGTTGGGAGGATTTGATGACTGAGTCTATCTCTTTACTTGTAATTGGACTGTTGAGTTCATCAATTTCTTCTTTCATCAATGTAGGCTATTTGTGAGTTCTTTATTTTTGTGGAATCAATAGTGATATCCCCTTGCTCATTCCTTATTTTGTGTATTTGCATCTGTTCTCTCTTTTTCTTTGTTAGTCTGGCTTAGGGTTTGTCAATTTTATTGATCTTCTCAAAGAACCAGCTTTTGGTTTTGTTTATTTTTTCTAGTGCTTTCTTATTCTCTATTTCATTTAGTTCTTTTCTAATCTTTATTATTTCTTTCCTTCTACTTCCTTTAGGCTTTGTTTGTTGTTGTTTTTCCAATTCCTCCAAGTGTGTAGTTAGGTCTTCAATTTTAGTTCTTCTTTTTTAATATTTGTATTCATGGCTATGAACTTCCCTCTCAGGACAGCTTTGGCTGCATCACTTAGGTTTTGATATGTTGTGTTGTCATTTCCATTAGTTTCAAGGTAGTTACTGATTTCTTTTGAGATTTCCTCCTTGTCCCACTGTTTGTCTAAGAGTTTGTTGTTTAACTTCCATATCATTGTGCCTAACGTTTTTCTCTGGCCCTTAGTGATTTCCAATTTCATTTCATTGTGGTCAGAGAAATTACTTTTTATAATCTCAATCTTTCTGAATTCATTGAGAGTTGTTCTGTGGCCTAGCATGTGGCCTATCTTGGAGTATGATCCATGTGCACTTCAGAAGAATGTAAATCCTGCTGTATTTGGGTGTAGTGTTCTATATATGTCTATTAAGACCAGGTCCTCTTATGTATTGTTCAGAGTCTTTGTTTCTTTATTCTGTAGGATGTTCTGTCTAATGATGATAATGGTGTATTAAAGTCCTCACTATAATTGTAGAGGCATTTATTTCTCTACTTATTTTTTCCAGCGTTTGCCTCATGTATTTTGAGGCACCCCGATTAGGTGCATAAATGTTTACGATTGTTCTCTCTTCTTGAGGGATTACCCTTTTTACTCATATTTAGTGTTCATCTTTGTCTCTTACACTAGTTTTGCATTTAAAGTTTATTTTGTCTTATATTATAATAGCTACTTCTGCTCTTTTTTGGCTATTGTTAGCTTGTAAAATTGTTTTCCAGCCATTCAGTTTCAGGATCCTTGAATCTTTATGTGGAAGGTGTATTTCTTGTAGACAGCATATAGATGGATCATATTTCCTTATCCATTCTGCTAATCTGAGTCTCTTGAATGGTGACTTTAATCCATTAACATTCAGTGTTTTTACTCAAAACGTCCTTCTTACTTCAGCCATATTTACTTTGGGCTAATGTATGTCATATGTTTTTTGTTGTTTCTGTTTTTGACTTTTTAGTTTTTTTTTAAACTCTCCTCCAACTCTCTCTCCCTCGTTTTTTTTCTTTCAACTTGTAGAGATTCTTTTAATATTTCTTGAAATGCACGTTTCTTATTAGCAAACTCTCTTAATTTCTGTTTATCTGTGAATATTTTGAACTCTCCATCATTTCTGAAAGTCAATTTTGCTGGAAAGAGAATTTGTGGCTGGAAGTTTTTTCTTTTAGTAATTTGACTATGTCATACCACTGTTTTCTTGCCTCCATGGTTTCAGATGAGAAATCAGCACTTAATCTTATTGTGCTTCCCTTTTATGTGACGGCTCTCTTTTCTCTTGCTTCCTTGAGTATTTTCTCTTTGTCTTGAGCATTGGCCATTTTGACAAGTATATATCTTGAAGTTGGCGTGTAGGGATTTATACTGTTTGTGGTGCGCTGTGCTTCCTGGATCTTCACATCCATCTCTCTCAATAGGGTTGGGAATTTTTCAGCCAGTATTTCCTTCAACACTCCTTCTGTTCCCTTTTCCTTCTCTTCTCCTTCTGAGATGCCCATAATGCATATGTTTGTGCATTTTGTGTTGTCGGTTAAATCCTTGAGTCCCTGCTGGATTTTTCCTATCTTTTTCTCTATCTGTTCTACTATCTGTTTGATTTCAGCTGTATTGTCTTTCACATCACTAATTCTTTCTTATGCCTGTTCAAATCTGCTATTATGTGAATCCAGTGACTTTTTGATTTCTTGGATAGTGCCGTTGATCACCATCATATCCGTGTTCTTTTTATGTATGTTTACAATTTCTTCAGTATGTTCTCCCAGTGTCTTCTTAATATCCTTAATCTCTTCCTTCACTTCATTAAGTTGGTCCATGATGTTTGTTTGGAAACCTTTGATTAGTTTTTCTATGTTCTGCATTTCTTCCTGGTTTTTAGTTTGTTCATTGGACTGGTCTATATCTTCCTGTTTCTCAGTGTGGTTGGTAATTTTTTGTTGCCCTCTAGTCATCATTTTATCTTGATGGGTTTATTTGGTTGATTTCCTTCTCTCTCTGCTCTAGAGTTTTATTTAGCTGGTGGTTCTGTGTGTGTGTCAAGTTTTCTCTTTGGCACTTTTTCTTCTTATTTTATTTCCTTGCTTCTTTCTATGTTCCCTTGAAGGCAAAAGATGCGAGCCATAGGAATCAAAAGATGTAAGAAAGGATGAATGATAATAGTAATATTGATAAAAGTTTGAAGAGGGGCCATATAAGACTTAATGAAATGAATATTTAGCTTATGTATGCATTGTAGAGTAATGGGGAAAAAAGTGGAATACCTACAATGGACTGGGAAACCAAATAGAGGAATATATATATAATGATTTAGAAGGCTGGAATGATGAGGAGGGAGAGAAAGAGTAAAGAAAGGGCTGAGTGGAAAAAGTTAATATTAATAAAAAAAGAAGAAAACACAATTGATAGAATAGAAATTGACACCCTTAAGTTGTGGGCTAATGAAAAAACGTGGTATGTAAGAACCACAACAGGAAGCAGAAGGCAGAAAGATGAAGGAAGGGAAAAAGATAGCTTGGGATACAAAATCAATATAGACAGAGAATGGGAAATCACTGAGGAAGAAGCACAGCAAAGAAGAGACAAGCTAGCAGTACCTAATTTTAAAAAGAAAAAAAATGAAATAATAAAGAAGGTGGGGAGGAAAGAGGAAAGAAAAGCAAGAGAGAACAAATGAAACAGAGAAAAATCAAACAACCACACAAGCAAGCAGTCAAAGAAATCTAAGGAAGAACAGTGTTCCTTCTTGGGCCCTTGTGGAACCTCTCAGCCTGCTTGAGTTTATCAGTCAATTGTATTAAACTATATTAAAAAGAAAAATCCATTTTTTATTTTTTAAAGTGACTATCTTCTTCTCTTTTTTTTGGCAAAATAAGGGACCCAAAAGAAGTCCTCTTCTATACCACCCCCCTTCACCAAGGGGACCCTAACTAGGCTTGTGGAAACTAATCAAGCACTTCCTACTTCCTGGCCTCCCCAGGGGAGCTGAAGCTCTGATGCTTGTACATGCAGAATGATAAAATTGGCTGACTCTGCCACCTCAGGAGCCAAGCCTCAGTGTCACCAAGCTGTTGGGTAAATCGGGCATCCTCAGTAGATTTGCTTCTCCCCTCAGCCTGGCACTGCTTCAAGCCTGCTTATCTGCTCCCCAAAGCTATGAGGGTGTCCTGGTAGCCAAATCCACAGAAAGAAACCCCTCTCCACCTTCTGTCAGAACCCTCCCACTCTCAGAGAATGCTCCCTCTCATCGGATTGCTGGCGGCGGGAGTAGGGGCATATCCCTGGGCAGCTGGGTAAATCAACTTCCTCAGCAGATTTACCACTCCCTTCTGCCTAGTGTTGATTCAATCCAGCTGTTTTGTTCCCCAAAGCTGCAAGGGGTTCCAGGCAGCCAAATCCACAGAAAGGAAACCCCTTTCAAACCTTTGCCAGAACCCTTCCACTCTCAGAGAACATTCCCTCTTGCCAGGCTGCCAGCAGGAGTCACGGCTTAAACCAGCCTCTTTCCCTGAGGGTGGGGCTCAGCCATCTGTGTTAACTTCCACAGGCAGGGTTAAAACTCATGAATCTCTACCAAGCAATCCACGCCATCGAGCTGCCTCCAGATAGATGTCCCAAGCTTCTTACTCAATGCGCCCACAGCACAGACACCTGGGCAGTACCCTGTCCACAATCAGCCATCCTTACAGAGAGCGAGTCAGCGAGTGCCCTCCTAAACCGATGCCATCTTGCCTCCATACTCTGGGTTCTTAAGATGTTTTCTGTTTCTAATCTGTTTCCTGCTATTCTCCTTCATTTACTATTTTCCCTTCATCTCCTGTTATGCACAAGGCCCCAATACCAGTCCAATTACAGATTGGAATTATTAAGTTTTTTTATTTTTCTCTGGGTTCTTTTTATAGAGTGGGCTTTCATTTTACCACCTATGTAAATATGATGGGGGAATGGGGTAATCCCATACACAAATTATTCACCTATTCCTAGAGGCATTTCTCAGAGGAGAAGAAATTTTTCTGGCTCAGCTGCTGATCTTAGAAAGCCATCCTGACAGAATGCAGTATACAGAGTTTTTCCTTATAGTGTTGGGACAGACGAAACTTAAATGATGAAAAACCCAAGAGTGCACTCAGAGAGATGGAGGAACAAAGTTTTATTACTTGTGGGTCCAGAGGAGAGCCAAGTCTCCAAAAAATATGAGCTCCCTTTCTTGGCTTTCATAGGTTTATATAGGGACTTTAAGTGGGCAAATTCATAAGTAAGTGAGCAGGCAGGGGTTACAAAAGCAAAAGGTGTGAGTTTAGCTTATCATTCTAAAGCAGAGGGCTACTAGGGAGGAAAAGAGTCATTATCTGTTTAGAGCTTTAAATTCCAGTTGAAAAGGGCAGGCGGAGAGTGCTTATCTTTCTAAAGATGTGGACTCCAGGGACAAAGGGAGGAAGGGAGAAAGGGATGAGGGGTGCTTATCTTCCTAAACTGTGGGTTTCTGCTGAGGGGGTTAGGTCTGCAGCCCTTCCTTTATCATTCCCCCCTTTGATGCCCTTATAATTCCTTATGGGGCATCGTCTGCTAACATGGGGATTTTTCTATAGTCCCCAAGGGCTGATATTTAACACAAGGCATTGTTTGGTGTTTTAAGGCATTTAGGTGGGAAGTGATGTGTTGTGTAAGGTACTGTAGAATGCAGCATCCAAAAGTTAAAAGGAAGAAGACTGAGGCTTTTTCTGGTAAGAATAGCAAATCCAGGAAAGGAGATACTGGAAGTAGTTCCCATTGGCAGATGCTGGTATACATGGTTTAAGTGGTCTTTGGCTCATTCTTTTAGCAGGGCTACCTTGTCCCTAACTATCCCTAAGGAATTTGCATAGAAACAGCATTCTTCCCCCAGGGCCTGGCAGATTCCCCCTGAACCTGTGGTGAGCAAGTCTAACCCTCACCTGTTTTGTAAAACTACTTCTGCCAATGAGTCTATCTGGTCTTGTAATCAATTGAAATGACCGTGATATTTCTTCAAGGTCATCCAATGTTTCCCGTGCTAGGGTTTGTATGCCCTCTTGACCAACTGTGAGTGAGGCCCCTGTTACTGCTGTGCTTCCAACTACTCCTAGTCCTAAGAGTAGGGGAATCACCTGTATTGCTCCTTTGGCTTGAGAAAGCTCTCTAGGCAATTCTTCTCCATACACTGAGAATGAGGGTACTGGCCATGCCAGGTAAAACATGCCCTGGCCATCCTGGTGTAGGCACCAGTAGGCATTGGTGACACAGACCCAGATTGTGGAGTTTGCAGTGCATCAGTTAGTCTCATTGAGTGGGTGGGTGGTATCACAGTTAGCCTTTCCAAGAGGGGGCTAGTTGAAGGGGAGCTGGTATTTATGTTTTTATAGTTAGCCCGTTTTCCTGGGGGTTTGGTTATGTGGGCTACCTGGTTCCTGCCATGGAGCTTTCATGGGTCAGGAGGGTTACATAACATGGATGAATCTTGAAGACATCATGCTAAGTGAAATAAGTCAGCCACAGGGGTGCTGATGCAAAATACCAGAAATAAGTTGGTTTTTATAAAGGGTATTTATTTGGGGATAGAAGATTACATTTACCAGGCCATAAAGCATAAGTTACTTCCTTCACCCAACTCTGTGAGGGGTCCGGCTTCCTGGGTTCCTCTCTTCCAGGGCTTGATTCTCTCCCGGTTCAGCTGCTTGTTCTCTCCACATGGCCAGCTATAGACTATCAGGCAAACAGCTCTTCTCTTTTCCTGGGGCCTTCTCTCCTTCCTCACGACCAAGCTCCTCTGTATGCTTACTTCCTGGGGCTCCCACTCAAGACTCCAACATCAGAATTCCAACTCAAAAACTCCAACTCTGTCCTTTGCCATGTCTTTTATCTTTGATTCCCCACCCACCAAGGGGTGGGGCTCAATGCCCTACTGCCTCAATGCCCAATCAAAACCCTAATCATAACTTAATCATGCCCAGATGAACAGACCAGTTTACAAGCATAATCCAATATCTATTTTTGGAATTCATAACTATATCAAACTGCCAAACTGTGACACATGGTCTCACTATAATGAACAAAAAATGAAAAATAAGCATGTGGATTTAAAAACTTGAGTAAAGGGTATTAGGAGATAAGAGGAAGGCTAAGAAGGACTACTGATGCTTAATATATGTAGAAGTTTTAATTAACTTGACTGTAAACTAAATGGATAAATTTGATGGTAACACATTATAGTGAGTAGCAAGTGGTTTATAAGTGGGAGTGTGGTTGAAAAGGGTAGTCTAGGGATGTAAATGTCAATTGAAAGAAAGCTAGATAATAATCTAGGGACTGAATAGCACAGAGAACCCAGAGGTGGATGGGAATTGTGGTTAATATTACAAATCTCAGAATGTCCTTCTGTGAACTAGAACTGATGTGCATCACTCTTGCAGGGTAGTGGGAATGCTGACAAGCATGGAAAAAATACAATTAATGTAACCTATGGATTATAGTTAACAGCAATTCTGTAATATTCTTGCATCAATGCCAAAGATGTACTGTGTTGATAATACGGTGGTATGGACAAACTATGTCAAATGTACATTATAGACCATAGTCAGTGGTAATAGTCTGGTGATATTATCTCATAATCTCTAATAAATGTTTCACAATGGTGTGATGTGTTGGTGAAGGGTTGTTGTATGGGAATTCTACACATTTTCATGATTGTTTTGTAACTTCACGACTTCTGTAATAAAAAATATATTTAAAAAAGAAACTACTCTCTCTCTTCTTCAATTATTGAATACAAGACTCTACACATGTCCATTAGATATAACTTGTTAATTATAATATTTAAGTCTATCACTTTATTCATTTTTCTCCTTTAGATCTATGAATTACTATGTTGGATGTTAAAGTAGCCCAGTATGTTTATGTATTTGTCAGATTCTATCCTTGTAGTTCCATCAGATTTTTTCTTTATATATTTTGACTATTTTTTATATAAAAATCGACAATAGTTGTACCCTTCTGGTGAATACAATACTTTATCATTATGTAGCATCCCACTTTTTCTTTTTGTAACTTTTATTTTTCATCTTAAAAGTTGTGGGTATACAGAAAATCATGCACAAAATGCAGGATTCCTGTATACTACACAATTATTTACAACTTCCATTGTTTGGTATACTTGTAACAATTAATGAAAACATATTTGTATAATTCTACTACTATCTTTATTCCTTGGTTTAACATAAGACTCACTAGGTAGTGCAGTTTTTGAAATTTAAAAAAAAATTGTTATTCTATTACCATATGTACAGACTAGAATTTCCCCCTTTTAACTACATTCAGATTTATATTTCAGCACTTTAATGTTCTCAATATTGTGGTATCATCACCATCCATTATGAAACATTTCCATCATTCCAAATAGTAACCTTTCATATTTTAAGCCTTAACATACCATTCTCTATCCCCACCCCATCCCCTGGTAACCTATATTCTAGATTCTGACTCTATAAGTTTGTTTATTTTAATTATTTCCTATCAATTATATCATACAATATTTGTCCTTATGTCTAGCTTATTTCATTCAACATGGCATCTTTAACATTCATCCATGTTGTCACATATATCAGAACTTCATTCCTTTTACACACACACATATATATACCACATTTTGTTTTTCTGTTTTATCAATTGATGGCCATTTGCATTGCTTCCAACTTTTGCCAATTGTGAAGAATGCCACTATGAACAGTGGCATGCAAATATCTGTTCAATTTCCTACTCTCAAATCTTTCGGTTATATACTTAATTGTGGGGTGGCTGGGTCTTATGGTAATTCTATACATAACTTTGTGAGGAACCGCCAAACTCTTTTCCATAACAACTCCACCATTTTACATTGGCTCCAGAAATGAATGAGTGTTCCTATTTCTCCACTTCCCCTCCAACAGTTTTAATTTTTTATTTTTTTAAATAATAGCCATTTCTAATGGGTGTGAAATGAAATTGCAATGCAGTTTTGACTTGCATTTCCCTGATGGTTAATGGTATTGAGCATCTTATCATGTACCTTTTGGCCATTTGTATAACTTCCTTGAGGAGATGTCTATTCTAGTCTTTTGCCCATTTTTCATTTGGGTTGTTTGTCTTTTTGTTGTTAAGTGATAATTGCATTGTTTATTCTGGATATTAAACCTTTATTGGATATATGGTTTCCAAATATTTTCTCCCAATATGTAGGTTGTCATTTTACTTTCATGGTAAATTCTTTTGAGCCACAAATGTTTTAAATTTTGATGAGGTCCCATTTATCTACTTTTTCCTTTGTTGCTTGTAATTTGCTTGTAAAGTGTGAGAAATCATTTCCTAATACAAGGTCTTAAAATGTATCTCTATGTGTTTTTCTAGAAGTTTGATAATTTTTGCCCTTATATTTAGGTCTTTGATACATTTAGAGTTGATCTTTGAATTTGGTGTGAGATAGGGTGTCCTTATTTTCCAAAGAGAAATCCAATTTTCCTAGCACCGTTTGTTGAAGAGACTATTCTTCCCAACTTAAATGGTCTTTGGCCTCAATTTATGGCCAAAAACTAGTTGACCAAAAATGTGAGGGGTGATTTTTGAACTCTCAATTCTATTCCATTGGTCTATATGTCTTTCCGTATGTCAGTACCATGCTGTTTTGATTATGGTGATTTTTGTACTAAATTTTAAGATAGAAAAGTATGAGTCATCAAACTTCATTCTTCTTTTTCAAGATTGCTTTAGCTATTCAGAGACCCTTACCCTTCCATATAAATTTGATGATTGGCTTTTTAATTTTTGCTAAGAAGGTGGTAGGAATTTTATCCCACTTTTTCTTAATGATATTTCATCCTGTAATGTCTATTTTCTGCTATTACTATTGCTATAGCATCTTCTTTGGGTTAGTGTTGGTCTGGACTATTTCTTATCCTTTACTTGCAATATTGTTCTTACCTCATATTTTGGGTGTGTAGTGTGTGACTAGCATGGAGATGAATTTTAAAAATAAAAGCACTGGTGGTTCCTCAGGAAATTGAAAATAGAATTACCATATGACCCAGTCACCTTATCTCTTGCTACATGCCCAGAAAGAATGCAAAGTAGATAATTGCACAGATATTTGTATACAAATGTTTATAGCAACAGTATTCACAATAGCCTAAAACTGGAAGCAATCCAAATGCCCATCAACAAATGAAAGGATAAATAAAATTTGGTATATACACCCAATGGAATAATATTTAGCCTTAAAAAGGAATGATATTCTGATGTATGCCCACAACATCGATGAAGCTTGAAGATATCATGTTGAATGAACCAAGCCAGACACAAAAAGCAAGTGTGGTATGATCCTACTTATATGAAAAATACTAGGAGAAGCAAATATCTAGAGATAGACAATAGATTATAGGTAACCAGGGGCCATGCATGGGGGAGGAAGAGTTATTACTTAATGGGTGCACTTTCAGTTTGAAGTGATGTGAAAAGTTGAGGTAATGAATATTGGTGATGGTAGAACAATATTGTGAATATAATTAATGCAACTCAATTGTGTACTTGAAAGTGGCTAAAATATGAAATTGTTAATTTTACACTTGAAAATCATTAAAATGTGAAATTGTGAGTTTTACATATGTTACTACAATATAAAGCTTAAAGAAAGGAAAAGTCTGCCTGATGAACCTTGCCTTTTTAAGTTCATTCCACATAAATGTTTTTTGATTATTCATACATTTGGCTTTACTATTACCACCTTGGTTTGTATTTTCTATGTGTCCACTTTTTCTTTAACTTTTTTTGCCTTCTCTTGAATTTATTATTTTTTCTTCCATTTTTTTCATCACTATTTTGGAGGATATACATTCTATTTCTGTTTTGTTGTGATGAGTCCTGGAGAAGATGGGTTTCTTTTCTTTTTTTTTTTAACTAATTATTCCATTCCTTCTCTGCAATAAGTTACAAATCCATATCCTTTGCCATGTGACTTTGTTATGTCTCTCAGTAAGTAGAGTATATTTTTCTGCCCCAATTACTTTGAACTTGCAAATGACTGGCTTTGACAATTGGAATGTGAACTAATGTGATGTCCATGTGCCAACAAAGGCTTTTAATATGTTTGTGTGGTTTGGCATGGGCTTTTGAATTCCTGTATTATACAATGATCCAAACATGCCACAGGGAGTCATTACTTCTTCACCTAGGTTCATGGAATGAAAGTAGTAACTTGAACCAACCCAAAACCTTAAGCAAGGCACAGACGAGCCTAACAGAGCCCCACAAAGTCAATAAAATACAAGCATAAGCACAGATTACACACAAAAAGGAGTGTCTTAGTTTGCCAAAGGCTGCCAATGCAAAATAGCAAAAATGGGTTGGCTTTTATAGAGGAGATTTATTTGTGGTAAAAGCTTACAGTTTTGAGGCTGTGAAAATGTCCAAATAAAGGCGGCATCAGGGAGGCATTCTCAACAAAGGTAGGCTGCTAGCAGATCCTGGTGTCCTGTGACATGTTGAGGCAACATGATGGGTCTGCCAGTCACTACTTTCTACTGGAGCTAAGCTGTGGCTGATCAGGCATCTCTCCCTGGACCTCATCTCCTTGAACCTCTTGGACACTGATAATGCATATGTTTTTGCATTTCATGCTGTCATTCAATTCCCTAAGTCCCTGTTAATTTTTTCATTATCTTCTCTTTCTGTTCTTTCGTCTGTTCCAGTTGAGATGTTCAGTCTTTAAAATCAGAAATTCTGTCTTCAATCAATTAAAATGTGCTCTTATGTGCCTCTAATGTATTTTTAACCTCATGCATCATGTTTTTCATTCCCATAAGGTCTATTATTTTTCTTTGCAGGCTTTCAAATTGTTCTTTATATTCCCCCAGTGTCTTCTTAATATACTTTGTCTCTTTAGTCATATTTTCATTCAATTCTTTAAATTGATTTAGGAGAGTTGTGTGATTATCATTGATTAATTTTCTTAAATTCTGTGTCTGTTCAGGATATTTGGTTTTCTCCTTTGGCTGGGCCATCTCTTCTGTTACTTAGTATGGCTTGTAAATTTTGCTGATGTCTAGGCATCTAAATATGTTGGCGAATTTACTCTCATGGTCAGTATTTCTCTCTTGCCTATTTTTATTATTTTTTCATGGATCTTCTTTGATATTTGATTCAACTTTTCCTAAGTCTTTAATTTGTCCAGCTTACTTTATCAAAATCATGCCAAGGAGTCACTGATGGGGTGGAGATTTTCTCCATGAAGCTAGGAACCAGACCCAATTGAAGTTCTTGTCTATGCAATTTTCAGACCAGGCAGAAGATGGTGCTCATTGGTGCACCTTTCTACAGAGGTTTATCTCTTGGTTTTCCTTTGTTTTGTTCTGGCCAGAGCCCAGATTCACAGCAGACTCCACTGGCCACATTCACTGTAGAAAAGCCCCCCAACTCCCCTTCTCTTTTCCCTTGTAACAACTGACAGGGAGGAAGACGTCTGCTACCTTCTCAGTCAGCTGCAATGAGATGGGTTTTACCCCTGCTGAATATCAAGCAGGTGGAGGAGGGGTGCCCTTCCTGGCTGCCAGGAGGTTTAGTAACTGACAGTTTGTTGTTTTGGGTTCTTTGTCTCTCTGTCCCTCACCCTCTGGGGAGTTGTGAAACACTGTCCTTGTCTACTGATCCCCAAAGCAGGTCCCTTGGGCAACTTTTGGCACTTTCTCCATTGTTTTTGTGAGAGCTGAGACTTGTCTGCTTAATCCAATGCCATCTTTCCTCAACCCTTCCACCTGTAATGTATTTTTTATCTCATTCATGGTGACTTTCATTCCCATAAGCTCTATTACTTTTATTTGAAAGCATTCAAATTGTTCTTTATATTCACTCAGTGTCTTCTTAATACCCTTCATCTTTTTACCATATTTTTATCATCTCCTTGATTTGATATAGGAGATTTCTGTGAACATTATTGATTAGTTGTCTTAAAACCCGTGTCTCTTCAGGGTTTTTGATTTAATCCTTTTTCTGGCCTATATCTTCATGGTTCTTTGTGTGGCTTACAATATTTTGCTGATGTTTAGGCAACTTATGTTGGTGAATTTTTTCTGACAGTCGATGTCTCTCTCTTGTCCAGTAGGTTTGTTTCACAGATCTTCTGTGATTTTTGGTTTAACTAATTATATATCTTTAATATTGCCTGGCTTATATTATCAAAACAGGGCCAGGGACCTACTAATGTGGCTGAGACCTGATTCAAAAGTTCCTGGACATGAGAGAATTCTGTCTGTTAACAGATGGCACTCCTTGACAAACCTTTCTGCAGAAGGGATTGTTTCAACCTCCACTTACTAGTCACATTGGTCTAGCCAGAGCCAAGCTTCAAAACAGGCTCTTCTGGCCAAAATCACTGAAGGGTAACCCCTCTCCACCCTCTACAGCATCCTTCCTCTTCCCAGAGAGTATGATGTACATTCCACTCTCAGTTGGCCACAGTCATTCCCTGATTTTACTCAGACTGTATGCCTTGAAGTTGGGATTTGGGTGCTGTTCCCAGTTGTGGGGGTTAGTAACTCATGGTTTTTGCACTGGCTCTTTCATCTCTCTTTCCTTCTTCTTTGGTGATGCATAACACTCTTATGGTCTCCAGACCCCCAAAACCTCTCCCTCAGAAAGCTTTTGCCTTTCACCTGTTGTTTTTGCAAGAGAGTTGAGCCCCACCACCCTATGCCAATATCATCTTCTGAGAGTCTTTCCATCAGTTTTACATATTGTGCTGATTTAATTTGTCTCAATATGTTTACTAGATTCCCTTTTGATTTCTACTTTGACCCATTGAATTTTAAATAGTGTCTTATTTAAATTCCGTATATTGTGGTTTTTCTAGTTCCCACCTATTATTGATTTGCAGCTTTATTCAATTGTGGCCAGAGAATATGATTTGTATAATTTCAACCTTTTAAAATTTATTGAGACTTGTTTTGTGACCCAACATGTGGTCTTTCCTGGAGAATGATCCATTTTTACTTGTGAAAAATATATATCTTGCTGTATTGTGGTGCAATGGTCTCTATATGTCTGTTAAGTCTAGTTCTTTTATCATATTATTCAAGTTGTCTGTGTCCTTATTGATTTTCTCTCTAGATAGGCTGTCTATTGATGAGAGTGGTTTCTTGAAGTCTCCAACTATTATTGTAGAGTTGTCGATTTCTCCCTTCAGTTTTGACAGTGTTTTCCTCATCTACTTTGGGGCATAAAGGTTGGTGAATAAATATTGAGGATTGTTATTTCTTCTTGGTAGGTTCCCTCTTTTATTAATATATAATGTCTTTCTTTGTATTTTATAATAGCTTTTGACTTTAGGTATCTTTTGTCCAATATTAATATAGCTATCCCAGCTCTCTATTGGTTCCCATTTTCATGGATTATCTTTCTTCATCTTTTCCCTTCCAATCTATTTGTTGCTTTGGTTCTAAGGCAAGTCTCTTGTAAATAACATATAATTATATTGTGTTTTTTATGCATTCTGTCAATCTATGCATTTTGATTGGGAATTTAATCCATTAACATTCAGTGTAATTACTGTAAAGCAGTCTACTTCAGCCATTTTGTCCATTTATTTGTATATGTCATATCTTTTTGGTCTCTCTTCCTTTTCTTTTATTGCCACCTCCTTTTCTGTATATTTTGTCTTTTGTGTTATATCATATTGAGATATTTTCATTTATCTTTTTGTATATATAATAAATATTTTCTTTGTGGTTACCTTGTGGTTTGTATTACTAAATCTAGCTCTATAATCTACTAATTTGAAAAGATAACAACTTAGTTTCAATAGCTATTGATTTTGTAAGATTTTTGACATAGAGGACTATTATTTAAATGATATGTTGAAATATTTTTTCTGTCCTTTCCCTTCTCCAGGGATTGCAATTGTATATTAAGCTGCTTGAAGTTGTCCCTTGGATATTTAAGGCCCTTTTCATTTATTTGGATTCTTTTATCTCTCTGTGTTCATTTGGAATTTTTCTATTGCTGTGCAAGTTTACTAATCTGTTCTTTGTCAATATGTAATCTGTCATTATTCCTATACAATATATTTTCCATCTCATGCACATAATTTTCATTTCTGTGAGTTTGATTTTGGTCTGCTTTATATTTTCCAAATTTCTTCTTAAGTTTTTAGATATTGAACACAGTTTTAATAACTGTCTTTCTCTTCTGATTATAACAAGCATCATTTTTCAGTGATTTCACTTGTTTATTGTCCTCATTATTTATCATGTTCTCCTACTTATTTCCCTGCCTGGTAATATTTAATTGGAAGCCAGACATAGTGAAATTTAACTTGTGTTTTGCTAGATACTATTGTATTTCTACAAATATTCTTGAGATTTGATATGGGATCATGAAATTATTTGGAAAATATTTCATCCTTTTAGGTCCTGCTTTTAAGCTTTGTTAGGTGGGACCAGAGCAGTGTTCAGAATAGAACTAATTATTCTCAATTACTGGGGTAAGATGTTTATATGTACTTTACCCAATGCCTTATGAATTGTGTGGTTTTTTCATCTTTTGATGGGAACAAGGACTAGTCCTGTCCTTGTGAGCACTAGGCCATGCTAATGCTAATCCTTTAGGATGACTCTTTCCCAGTCTCAAGTACTTTCCTCATATGCATGCACTTATCAATTCTCAGCTAATTTCTAGAGGAGACTCCAAAGAATCAGTGAACTCAAAGATGATTTTCCTCCCTGTGCATTTCTCTCCCCTCTGGTACTTAGCCCAGGGAACAGTAGGCACTTTGGCCTACCCAGACTGTCAGCAGCATCATCTCATCTTAAAAGATCTATTGGGATTTGCTTGGGTTCTTGAATTCTTTGTATATAGCGTTCAATTGACTATGTTCTCTAAGCACAGGGAGTCAGACAAAATAATTCCTCTTCAGGGTCACATGGAGACCACAAGCATTTTTAAAGAGAACTTCTCTAATGGACAGATGGTTGATTAGCATTGGATGAGAAGCTGTACAACTCAGAATCAGTGAAGAAGCTTTTAAGGGTTGCTGTTGCAAAGATTGTCAATTGCTATGTGCAAAGATTTTTTAAAACATATTTAGAACATATTTTTTTCTCTTTGATTCATATAGCCACAATAAACATGCCTTGAATCAGTGTGTCAGGGAACATGTAAGCATATTGTCCTTTTGAGCAACCTACTGCAGAAAAATGGAATGCCTCTCACAAAGATTTATTGTTCCCTGAATTAATTATCACAATTCTGTGTTGTGGCTTTAATTATATAGTAGGCTGAATATGTATTTCTGTCAGAACTCATCTCTGGAATTATGATGGAAGTCTAAGGAGACAGCATTCAATGAAAATTTATCTGCTTTCCCCATAACTTGTTCAAGAATTACATACAAATTTGTAAAAAGATTGTAAACTATATTCTGGTTTGGAGGGTACATGAGTGATTCAGATATAATAAATGCTAACTCTTCAGGAATTCCCCATTTTGGAATGTAGGGATATTTAAAAATATTCATGGCCTGTGGAATGTAATCCAAATAGTTGAAACAGTATCTTTGCTTAAGTTATTCAAAGATTTGTAAAGCTCAATAGCAGGAAAATAGAAGTCTTAGGGGAAATATGATGGCTGCCTTCAGATATTGAATGGCTGTCATGTGAAAGTGAGATGAAAATTACTCTGTGTGGCTCAAGAGAGTATCATTCCTACAAGTGTTTCAAAATTTTAGCATGTTAAATAATTGTTTGTTTGAAGAAAGAACTTTCTAACAATAAAACTTCCCATTTTAGAATACATTTCTTCACTTAATTATCATATTTTAAATTTACAAATACTTAAATTTTTCCAAAACAGTTTTTGTGTTGATTATTAAGACAATGCAGTGAAATAGATAAGAGTAATGGTGCCAGTCACTGGCACACACCAGCTTGCAAGAGCCAGTTTTGTGCATCTTTTCCCAAACCTGCATTCACTGATATTATATTGGTAGCTTTAAAACATCCCTGGTCTGGGAAAATGGCACCAAAGTAGGTAGGTAGAGTCTGACCCTCACAAAAAAAGGGCAGAGGAGGCAGGGACCTATATAATGGAGCTGCTTTGCATATGTATAGAATAAGAAGGTGCTCTGAGTCATCTAAGAGGGTACTGGAAAAATAAAGAAGCCAAAGGAAAACCATGAGTTGCTCACCCCAGTGGCTGGAAATGGCAAATATACCCCACCTTCAGGGCAAGTAAACTTAGTGGAGCACTTGGCTTACTGTTGCCAATGGACTGGGAAGAGGCATTCCCTGGGATGAAGAGGAGTCTCACAGAAGGTGGAGAGTAGTTAATTTGTGGTGAGTTTGGCCTGGTAAGCCCCCTTTGAATCTTGGAAGGGACCCCAGCAAAATGGAAAGAGAGGAGGAGGGATCTACTTAGTAAGGCTGTCATGCCCAGTTGCACAGGGAGAGAGAAGAACCAGATTAAAGAGGGGGTGGGGACAGGTGCCAAATCAGCAGGGCTCTAGCAAATAGTATATTTTTAAAATGACTGGGAGAAAGGGAGCAGATACCTTTCTGAAGACTAACTAACCTAAAGAGACAATTTAGCTCAGTGAAGGAATTTCCACCTTACATGTATGAGGCCCCTGGTTTGATTTCTGGGTCTCCTTGGAGAAGTGATCAAGAAAGTGATCCACCGAGTTATCAGGCATTCAGCTGATACTTTATGACAAAGAACATGTAGACATTTTTTTTTTGTTTTAGGCTTCCTTGTATCTGTTATTTTTTTTCAAAAGGTCTTTTTTTTTTTTTCTTTTCCTTATTTTACTCATAAAAACCCCGTGCATTACCTGCAAAGGGTAGGCTGCAGGGTGATTGATTGAGGAACACCAGAAGCCTGAGAAGCCCATTAGGGGTCTAAGGGTGAAAGCTGTTTTTCCTTGGTTGTCTTTTGTTTGTTTTGTTTTAGTTGCTGCTATTTTGTTTCTCATCTTTTTCTTTTTTCTTTTCTTCTATTCTCATCGTTCTGACCTTTTAATTCATTCTATATATTTTTCTCTATTTTTTCTCATTTCATTTTTTCTATTCCACTTTTTTATTCTTATTCCTCTGTACTTATAATTTTTACTAATGTTAATTATTTCTTTTCTTAGGTCTAGTATGGATCCTCTTCTACCTTTTATTATTATTATTACTATTATTCTTTTTCTCTTCTTAACTCTTTTCTTCTTTCTGGTCCTAATTTTTTTAAAAAAGAACATAGATATCATCAAGGAAATAGAATAAGAGAAACAAAGTGTCAAAGTCAAACCTTACCACACACACAAAAACAACAACGAAATAAAGACCTACAGTAGGAAGAGAGTTAAGGAACTGAATAAATACATCAAGAAAAAAAGATGCCTAAACAACAACAAAAAACTACAAGCCATATTAATAAACAAGAAGGCATATCCCAGTCGAATGAACATTTTGAGTTCAAAATAGTCACAGATAAACAGAAATTAAGAAACTTTGTCAATAAGAAACCTGTTCCTTCAAGAAATACTAAAGGAAGTTGTAAAGGTTGAAAGGTGAAAAACAGAGAGGGAGAAATGGAGGAGAGTGTATGAATAACTAAAAAGAGAAATTAAAAAAATATATGGCAATCATGAACCTAAAGAAAATATGGCTCATGTATGTAATTCCTTGACAGTAATAACATTGAATATTAATGGGTTAAGTTCTCCCATCAAGAGACCCAGATTGGCAGAATGGATAAGGAAATATGAGCTATCTATATGCTGTCTACAAGAAACTCACTTTAGACATACTGACACAAGGACATTGTAGATGAATGGTTGGAAAATGTTTTTACATGCAAACAATGTTAAAAAATGATCCAGACTTGCTATAATAATATGGGACAAAATAGACTTTAAATGCAAAACTATGGTAAGAGACAAAGAAGGTCACTGTATGGTAAAATATCAAGAAGAAAGAAAACTCATAAACATTAATTCAACTAACCAGGGTGCCTAAAATACATGAGGCAAACATTGAAAAAACTAAGTGGAGAAAGAGATGCCTGTACAATTATAGTGGGGAAATTTAATACTCCATTATCACCATTAGTCGGAACATCTCAACAGAGAATAAAAACAAAAACAAAAAACAGCTAAGACATTGAACAATATATTAGATGATTTGGACCTGGTAGACATACACAAAACATTATAGCCAAATACAGTGGGATATACATTCTTGTTGAATGCACATGAATTATTCTCCAGGATATACCACAGGCTAGGCCACAACAACTTTCAATGAATTCAGAAAGATTGAAATTATATAAAGTAATTTCTCTGACAACAATGGAATGAAGCTGGAAATCAGTAAGGGACAGAGAAACAGTTTAGGTACAAAGATATGAAAGATTAACAACACACCCTTTGACTATAAGTGGGTCAAGGATGAAATTGCAAAAGAAATTAGTAACTAACTTGAAACGAATGAAAATGATAACACAAAATATCAAGAACTGTAGGATGCAGAAAAAGCTGTACTAAGAGGGAAATTCATAGTCATAAATGCCTATACTAAAAAAGAAGAAAGAGCTAAAATCAAAGACCTAACTGCACACCTGGATGAATTAGAAAAGGAACAACAAACTAACCCCAAGTGAAGTAGAAAGAAGTAAATTACAAAGATGAGAGCAGAGCTAAATGAAATTGTAAATAAGAAAGCACTAGAAAAAATAAACAAAACCAAAAGCTGGTTCTTCAAGATTAATAAAATTGACAAATGCTTAGCTAGACTAACAACAACAAAAAAAAGTAAGAAGATGCAAATGCATAAAGTAAGAAATAAGGAAGGAGATATCACCACTGACCACAAAGAAATAAAGAGTATCACAAGAGGATACTTTGAAAAAATTGTATGCCAACATGATGTATAATTTAGAGGAAACAGATGAATTCCTAGAAATACACAAGCAGCCTACATTGACAAAAGAAGAAATTGGTGAACTCAACAGACCAATCAAAAGTATTGAGATTGAATTAGTCATCAAAAATCTCTCAACTAAGTAGAGCCCATGACCAGATGGTTTCACAGTTGAATTCTACCAAATATTCTATAAAGAACTAACACCAATTCAGCTTAAGTTCTTCAAAAAAATAGAAGTGGAGGGAATATTATCTCACTCATTCTATGATGCCAACATCACCCTAAAACGAACGCCAAGAAAAGATGCCATGAAAAAGGAAAACTATAGACTAATCTCTCTAATGAAGTTAAATGCTAAAATCCTATATAAAATACTTGCTAATCATATTCAACAACACATCAAATAAATTATATACCATAACCAAGTGGGCTTCATCCCTGTTATGCAAGGATGGTTCAACATAAGAAAATCAATGTAACAAACTACATAAACGGTTTAATTATCAAAAGAAAAAAATCACATGATCATCTTTATAGATGCAGAGAAAGAATTTGACAAAATACAGTGTATTAGTCAGCCAAAGGGGTGCTTATGTAAAATACCAAAAATGGGTTGGTCTTTATAAAGGGTATTTATTTGGGGTAGAAGTCCACAGATACCAGGCCATAAAGCATTAAGTTTCTTCTCTCACCACAGTCCATTGCCACGTGTTAGAGCAAGACAGCTGCTGGTGTTTGCCAGGGTTCAGGCTTCTGGGGTTCCTCTCTTCCCGGGGCTGCGTTTCTCTCCGGACGATCAGGCGAATGGCTTGCTTGTCTTCTCCTGGGGCCTTCTTTCCAACATCAAAACTGCTTCTCAAAAGACTGCTTCAACTGTCCTTTGCCTTGCCTTTTATATTCAATTCCCCACCCACCAAGGGGTGGGGCTCAACGCCCTAATCCTAACCTAATCATGCCCAGATTAACAGATCAGTTTACAAGCATGATTCAATTATATTTTTGGAATTCATAATTACATCAAACTGCCATATTCCACCCTCTGAATTCCAAAAATACATTACAATATTAAAAAAAACTTAAATCAGTAACAATCCAAGTACAAAATCATATCAAAATCATTTTAAAGAAGTACAGTTTGTCTTCAGGCAAAGTTCCATCTGCTATAGACCTCTGAATCTTACAAAACCATTTAACTGCTTCCAATACACAAATGGAAAGACAAAAGATAAACATTTTCAATATTATAAGGAGAAATTGGAATGTTAAACATGAGTCATGGGTCCTCTACAGTTCAGTAAACTTGCAGGGCATCCTTCATTCGATTTCAAAGCCTGAGAGTCATTTTTAAGAAGATGTTTTCTTTTCCTTGGGGCCACATGTGAACCCACCCTTTCCACAGGCTTGCCGAACAGCCATTTTCTTGGTTCCACCCTCATCAAGCATCTGGGTGTCAACCAAGCTCCAGATCTCACCCTCCAAGAGTGTTGGGGTGATTGCCACACCTTACTCAAACTTTGGGTTAGAGTCTTCGCCCCCCTAGCACAGTGAGGTGAAGACAACATTCCCCTTAACCTTTGGCATACAGGCTCAACCCTCTCAGAACAATGGGTTGACCACCTGGCCTTCTCTAATCTATGGGGGACAGGTACACCCTTCTCAGACCAATGGGGTGTTGACCTTAACCACCCTAATCTTTGAGGAATGTGCTCCAACCTCCCTGCACTCTGGGGTGGCAAAACTCTTCCTGAACATCGGGTGGGGACATCCACCCTCTTCAACTGCTGTGGAAAACTCACCCTCTCTGTATATATGGGTGGGGCTCCTCTCTTGGCCCAAGGAGATGTCTTAATCTCAGATCTCTGCTTCCACGGTTTTCTTCTTAAAGCTTTTCCTCCTTCAGTCTCTCCTTTCCATGTCCTCTTTTGTCCAAGCTGACAGTGGTTTTGTTCATACAGCATTCTAAAAAAATTTGTTGGTTTAGCATGCAGGAAGCAGGGGTCCAAGCCATCAGACAGTAAGACTTTCCACAAGTCTTTCCAAGATAACTGCATCTTCAATTCTGAGTTGTGAGTTCCAAGTTTAGTAAAGTCTTCAAATAGGGCATTTTCATCTGGGAATTTGATTTCCACAAACTTGGAAGTTCCACAATTAGTTTCTGTTTTCTTTTTGCTCTAAAGTTCAGTCCTTAGTGTATTTCTTTCATCTAGAATTTTGCTATAAGCTGCAAGGAGAAGCCAAGCCACATTCTCCGAGTTTACCTTGGAAAGTTCTTTAGCTAAATGCTCTGGTTCACCATTTTTAAATTCTGTCTTCCATATAACACCAGGAGTTAATCTTGTTAAGTTCTCTGCAACTTTAAAACGTGGATTGCCTTTCCTCCAGTTTCCAATAAAAGATTCATCATTTACTTCTAAGGCATCATAGAAAGTCTCTTTAGTGTCCATATTGCTATCAACAGTTTCTTCAAGCGATCTTGGCCTTTTCCATCAAGCATTTCACAATTCCTCCAAAAAATACCCCTTACCCATTTATAAAACTATTGCAACATTTTAGTAATTACAAAAGCACTTCCCCACTCCTCGGTACCAAATTCTGTATTAGTCAGCCAAAGGGGTGCTAATGTAAAATACCAAAAATGGGTTGGTCTTTATAAAGGGTATTTATTTGGGGTAGAAGTCCACAGATACCAGGCCATAAAGCATTAAGTTTCTTCTCTCACCACAGTCCATTGCCACGTGTTAGAGCAAGACAGCTGCTGGTGTTTGCCAGGGTTCAGGCTTCTGGGGTTCCTCTCTTCCCGGGGCTGCGTTTCTCTCCGGACGATCAGGCGAATGGCTTGCTTGTCTTCTCCTGGGGCCTTCTTTCCAACATCAAAACTGCTTCTCAAAAGACTGCTTCAACTGTCCTTTGCCTTGCCTTTTATATTCAATTCCCCACCCACCAAGGGGTGGGGCTCAACGCCCTAATCCTAACCTAATCATGCCCAGATTAACAGATCAGTTTACAAGCATGATTCAATTATATTTTTGGAATTCATAATTATATCAAACTGCCACATACAGCACTTTTCCTGATAAAAAATTTTTCAAAATATAGGAACAGAAGGAAACTTCTTCAACATGATAACGGGTATATATGAAAAACCCACAGCTAACATCATATTGAATGGTGAAATTCTAAAAGTTTCCCTCTAAGATCTGGAACAACGCAAGAACACCCACTTTCACCGCTCTTATTCAATAATGTGCTAGAGTACTTACTCAAGCACATAGGCAAGAAAAAGTTATAAAAGGCATCAAAATTTGAAAGAAAGAAGTAATAATTTCAATTTTTGCTAATGAAATTAACAATGAAATGATCCTATACCTTGAAAGCGCTGAGAAATCTACAACAGTTTCTAGAGCTTATTAATGAGTTCAGGGAATTGGCAGGTTGTAAGATTAATATGCAAAACCCAGTAACTTTTCTGTACACCAATAATGAGCAATCTGAGGAAGAATTCAAGTAAAAAATCCCATTTACAAAAGCAACTAAAAGAATCAAATTCCTAGGAATAAATTTAACCAAAGAAGTAAAAAGACTTGTTTGCAGAACCCTACACAATGCTGCTAAAGGAAATCAAAGAAGACCTAAATAAATGGAAGAATATTCCATGTTCATGAACAGGAAGGTTATACATCATTAAGATTTCTATCTTACCAAAATATGATTTATAGATTTAATGCAATAAATTATGAAAAATAAAAATTACGAAAACTTTTTTTACTGAATTGGAAAAGCTATGAAATTTATTTGGAAGGGCAAGGGGCCCCAAATAGCCAAAGACATATTGAAAAAGCAAAACAAAATGTGAGAAATCACACTACCTGATACTATTTTTCATTAGTTCCTGGCATTCAAGAATCTGTCATATAACCTTGATACAAACTTAAAGGCAAGACAACTCAGGGATAAAGTCCTAAAATTAGCACTTTAAAATATTAGAATGCACATTGTGTAAGCAATGATTACAAGGCAACAAATTAAAAGAAACAAAATAATGACCCATAAAAATGGACAAGAAAAAAATTGAGGAAATGAATTTGGGGCAAGATGGCAGCAGAGCAGGGAGCTCCAAGAGGCAGCTCATCCTACAGTGCAGGTCAGCTGGAGCTATCTAAATCAAATGTTTGGGGGGCCCAGGAGACCAGAAAAGCATCCTGTAAGATTCTTGGAAATACAGAAGGAGGAGGCTACCCATCTCCAGTGAAGATTCATGAGTAGAGCACTTCCTGAGACAGAGGCAGATATCTATCCCCTGTTGGTGGAGCAAGGTGCCTCAAGAATTATTCTCTGTCTGAAGTTGCAAGCTCCATTTCCCATAAATGGAGAAAGAAAAGACAGTTGAGCACCAACTTCAGGTACTGATTAGTAAATTTGGCTTTCTAAAGTCCAATATTAAATACAGCTAAAGTTTGAATCTGTCCAAGTCAGAAAGAGGCTGGTAAACTCAAATTTAACTCTACCCCCACCATGAGGGGAAGTGGGGCTGAATGAAAATAACAGTGATAGTAGGGACTGGTTTCATTCTACCCAGTTTGTATTGCCACCCTAGTCTGGGCTCCAACCTCACCTCCAGCCTTTTTGGGCAACTGTAATTGCTTTTGGCCCACACAGACTAGATTGTTATGCACCCATGTGGCTACACCCCCACCTTCATTAGGAAAGGAGAGGAAGGGAATTTCCTCAGCCTCTTCAAGTAACTGCAGGTGCTTCCAACCCACAAAGACTAGATGTTGGGCACACTGGTGACTCCATCACTGACCCTGAAGCAGGAGGAGGAACCGTGTTAACTCAGCCTCTTTGGGCAACTGCAGCTGCTTTTGACCTGCACCTACTAGACTGCTGGACATACCTGTGCTCCATCATCACCTTTGACAGGGCAGGAGGAGGAATAGTGTTCCCTTAGCCTCTCTGAGCAACTGCTATCACATTCAGCCTGCATGGACTAGATTTTTGGGCACAGTTGTGTCTCCATCCCTGCCCCTGACAACTCAGGAGAAAGGGTAGTGCTACGTCAGCCTCTCTGGTCAACTGCAGTCACTTATGACCTGAAAAGGCAAGATTGTTGCACATACCTTTGGCTCCAACCCTGACCCAGGCATGGCAGGAGAGGGAGTGGAATTTCATCATTCTCTCTAGGCAACTACAGATGGTCTTGGCCTGCATATCTTGGATTAGTGTACATGGTTGTGGTTCCATCCCAAACCCTGGCAGGGGATAAAGTTGGGAGAAGCAACATAGGTTCCTGGGACAATGCAGGCAGCTTCAGCTTCACAGCTTATAGTAGCAACCACATCCTTGGCTCCTTCTTTGCCACCAGCAAGGGAGAAAGGGCAAGAAACAGATGAAAAAGATGAAAAAATTCAGATTGATCAAACACTAGCCACAATAAATTTCAAAAATAATATGAACCTAGTAGCATGACTGCTGGATCATATGGAAGATCTACACTTAGATTCCTGAGGAAACACCAGATTGTCTTCCACAAAGGTTGCATCATTTTACAGTACCACCAACAGTGAAGGAGTGTTTGTATTTCTCCACATCCTCTCCAGCACTTGAAGTTTTCTGTTCTTTTAATAATAGCCATTCTGTATGGTGTTAAGTGATATCTCATTGTAGTTTTGATCTGTATTTTGCTAATAGCTAGTGATGTTGAACATCTTTTCATGTACATTTGGACATTTTTATTGCCACTTTGAAAAAATATCTGTTCAAATCTTCTACCCATTTTTTAATGTGGTTTCTTGTCCTTTTGATCTCTCTCTATAATACGGAGATCAATCCCTTATGAGATATATGATTTCTGAAGATTTTTTTCCCATTGAGTAGACTGCCTTTTTCCTTTCTTCACAAAGTCTCTTGAAGAACAAACGTATTTAATTTTCAGGCAGTCCCATTTATCTATTTTATATTTTGTTAATCATGATTCATGTATATGGTCCAAGAAACCACCACCAAGCACAAGATCTTGAAGATGTTTTCCTATATTTTCTTCTAAGGGTTTTATAGTTCTAGCTTTTAAATTTATGTCCTTAATCTATTTTGAATTAATTTTTCTAAAAGGTGTGAGATAAGTGTCCTCTTATTTTCTTTTAGATAAGGATATTCAATTCCCAAGCACTTTTTGTTGAATAGGCTGTTCTGACACAGCTGAGTGGGTTTGACAGCCTTGTCAAAGATCATGTGACCATAGAAGAGAGGGACTATTTCTGAACACTCAATTTGATTCTATTGGTCATTACGTCTACCTTTATGCCAGTACCATGCTGTTTTTATCAATGTAGCTAGATAATATGCTTTAAAATCTGGAAGTGAGAGCCCTCCAAAATCGTTCTTCTTTTTAAAGATATTATTGGCTATTTGAGGGCCCTTACCATTCTAGGTAAATTTGACAATTGTCTTTTCCAATTCTACAAAGAAAGATATTGGAATTTTATTGGATTCCATTAAATCTGTAGATGAATTTGGGTAGAACTGTCATCTTAATGATATTTAGTGTTCCAACCCATGAACACAGAATATCTTTCCATTTATTTAGGTTATCATTGATTTCTTTTAGCAATGTCTAATAGTTTTCTGAATGCAGGTCATTTATGTCTGTGGTTAAATTTATTCCTAAATATTTGGTTCTTTAGTCGCTATTGTAAATGGAATTTTTTTCTGACTTCCTCCTTAGATTTCTCATTAGTAGTGTATAGAAATACTATTGATTTTTGTGTATTAATCTTGTTTCCCACCACATTGCTGAAATTATCTATAGGTTCTAATAGTTTTATTGAGTATTTTTTCCTGATTTTCTAAGTCTAGGATCATATCTTCAGCAAATAATTAAAGTTTTAGCTCTCTCTTTCTTTTATAGGTGTCTTCTATTTCTTTATCTAGCCTAATTGCTCTAGCTAGAACATCTAGCACAATATTGAATAATAATGGTGATAGAGAGCATCCTTGTCTTGTACCTGGCCTCAGTTGTTCACTGTTGAGTACGATTATTTTTTCATATGTGCACTTTACCATATTGAGACAGAATCTTCTATCTATGGAGTGATTTTATCAAGAAAGGATGCTGTATTTCATTAAATGATTTTTTCTATACCAATCAAATGGAAATTGTGAATTTTCTTCTTCAATTTATTAATGTGGTTTATTACACTATTTGATTTTCTTGTGTTGAACCATCCTTGCATACCTGTGATAAAACCCACTTAATCATGATGTATAATTGTTATAATGTGCTTTTGGATTAATTTGCTGTTCTTTTTCTAGTTCTTACAGGTATGCAGTTAGATCTTAGATTTTAACTCTTTCTTCCTTTTTAATGGAATCATTGAGGGCTGTAAATTTCCCTTAGCACTGACTTTGCTGTGTCCCATAAGTTGTGATATGCTGTGTTATCATTTTCATTTTTATTGAGGTATTTACTGATTTCTCTCATAATTTCTTCTTTAACCAACTAATTATCCTAGAATGCAGTTTAATCTACATATATTTGTGGATTTCCCTTTATCTGCTTGTTATTAATTTCCAACTTAATTCCAGTATGATCAGAGAAAGTGTTTTGTATAACTTCAATGTTTTTAATTTATTGACATCTAACTTATATCTCACATATGTTCTATCCTAGAAAAAGATCCATAAGCACTTGAGAATAATTTATAAAGTCTGTTATATCTAGTTCACTTATCATTCATAATGATATAAACTCATTATTCAGAAGAACTGAAAGCAAAGATATGATATATATGATATGAATATATTCATAAAACTGAAAGCAGGGAAGTGAAAAGATATTTGCACACAGATGTTCATAGTGGCATTATTCACAATTACTAAAAGATGGAAACAACCTCAGTGCCCATCAACTGATGAATGGATATTATGAGGATATTATGTTGAGTGAAATAAGCCAGACACAAAAATGTGAATATTTGTATGGACTCAATGTTATGAACTAAATAAAATGAGTAGACTTATGGAGCTGAATTATGAAGTGTAGGTTAGTGGGAGATGGAAAGTGGTATGAGAAGGTGGAGAAGATGCTGGATGTATGTAGAATGTTTAATAAGATCAAATGTAAATATGTGATAAAGGTTGGACTTGATGGTAACACATTATAATGAATATAACTAACATTGTTGATTTATGGATGTGACTGTGGCTGAAACAAGTAGTATAGGAAGATTAATGTTAGGTGGAGGACAGCTGGAGGATATTAGGAATGTATATCAATGATTTTGGATATAGATGAGGATTGTGGTAAATAATACAATACAGGAATGTTTTTCTACTACCAGGTGCTAAGAATGTGGTGATATATGGGAAATATAACTAATGTAATTTATTGACTATAGTTAACATTGTAATGTTTTGTAGCAAAATTAAAGTTTGTACTATATTAATTATAATGGTAAAAATGAATATGGGATTTGGTTTTGTAAGATATAAATGTGATTAAACATTTTTTCTCTTTCATTTTTCATTAATAAGCTGAACTTGACTATGTGATTTAACCAAACTGTGTTCATCTGTGTATCTCTTAACACTAGAGGAACAACTGAGTTAGCAGTTAGAGGTAGATGAGATAAAAGTGCCTAAAAAAGAAATTTTTATGGGTAATATTTCCATAACTTGTTGAGTTGTCTTTTTCTGTTCTTTTATTTTTGTGAATATGAAATAAAGTTGTTAATAAAATATAAGTAAAACCAAATATGAAA
This sequence comes from Tolypeutes matacus, assembly GCA_026826555.1. NCBI lineage: Eukaryota > Metazoa > Chordata > Mammalia > Cingulata > Chlamyphoridae > Tolypeutes > Tolypeutes matacus. The sequence continues at coordinate 1,122,930 of JAKSZT010054502.1, read as the reverse complement.
GAAGGGCTGTAGCACAAATCAAAACAAATAAAAAGCCCTAGATTAAAGAAAGAAGCTGAGCCAGGAACAAATACATGAAGTAAATCAGAGGTTGAGACACATAAAATTATAAGCCATACCAAGAAAGAGGAAGATATGGCTCAGTCAAAGGAATATATTAAACCTCCAGATGACATAAAGGAATTGAGACAACTAATCACAGATGTTCAAACAAATCTCCTTAAGAAATTCAATGAGATGTCTAAAGAGATTAAGATTATTAAGAAGATACTGCTTGAGCACAAAGAAGAATTTGAAAGCATACACAGAAACATAGCACATCTTATAGGAATGAAAAGCACAATAAATGAAATAAAAATACACTGGAGGGGGATTGTGGGAATAAGACTGATGTGGTGGACAGATAAAGCTTAGCTCTTTCTAAAACAACTGAGAGGGAGTCTAGGGATGCCTTGGTGACCTGCTAAGGGGTACAGCAGACCAGGACACTGCTTCACAACTAACAGAATTCGGGGACAGAGAGGAGGAAACCAAAATACCAAACAGTGAGTTATTGATCCTCTCAGGTACCAGGAAGGGTTCCCCTCGTCCATCCCAGAAATATCAGGTAAGGCTAAAACTCCTGGCAAATAATATTTGACTAAGAGGAGAACAGAATTCTTCCTTGCTGCCAGCACCTCTAAATATATATATAGAATGGGGGAGATGCTCTGGGTCATCTGGAGAGTGCTAGAAAGAAAAGGAAGCCGGGAGAAAATCATGAGTTTCTCCCACCAGTGGCTGGAAGTGATGCTTACATCCAGTCCTCAGGACAAACAGCCTAAGTGTTGCTGCTGGCTTCCTCCTCAAAAAGGATTGTGGTGGCAACTTCCCTGGGAGGAGAATGGGTCAAAGAGTGTGGAGAGTGGTCTCTTTGCAGTTATTTTAGCCAGCTGAGCTCACCTTGGGTGTTGGAAGTGACCCTGACATGACAGGATAGGGGAAGGGGATCTACTCAGGCAGGTTGCCATGCTCAGTAGCCCAGGTAAAAAGAGGAATTACATCAGAGAGGTGATGGGGATCTCCTTAGGCAAGCTGCCATGCTTAGCAGCCTAAGTAAAGAGAGAATTTACATCAGAAAAGAGGCAGAGATAACAGAGAGGGAAAGGGGCTAATAGGTTTCTGAAAAGTTTTGCTAATAGAAGGAGGCACATTGGCTCAGTGGAAGAGCTCCTGGCTCGAATATACAAGGCCCCTGTTTTGATCCCCAGCTCTACACTGAGAAGCGATACAAGGTTGTCAAGCATCCAGTGAAACATTATGACAGGCAACATATTGACATTCTTTTTGTATTAGCTTTAATTGGATCACTTATTTTTTAAAAAAGAAGTTTCTGTTATACTTTCCTTACTTTACTCACTAAAACCTGGCTTAAAACCTGCAGAGGACAGGTTATAGGATGATTGATTTTTGGATAGCAACAGCCTGAGAAGATCACTAGGGGTCCAAGAGAAAAATCTGTTTTTCCATGTTTATCTTGGCTTTTTAAATCTCTTCCTGCCTTCTTCCTTTTTTAATTTTTCTTTAAAAAAACAAAAACAGAAACAAAACTTGAGTAGCTGCTGTCTTGATTTCTTATTGTAGTGCCCCTTCCTTTATTTCTCTGTTTGCTAGTTTATTCTCTCTTTCTTTTGTTTCCCAATTTTCTCAGCCTATGCTATATCTTTTCACTCCTTCATCCTTATATTTTCTGTTTTCTGTTGGTATTGTTTCATTCTAACTCTTTGGGATTGGTTTTCAATTTTTCTTGTACTCATTTCTCTCTCCCTTCTACTTACTCTGTTTTATTTTCTCTCTCTCTCTCTTTCTTTCTTTCTTTCTTTCTTTCTTTCTTTCTTTCTTTCTTTCT